>JAXRKP010000667.1:5000-20000 GCA_037039925.1 Doris montereyensis | reverse complement strand
CAAGCAGCCTTGTTGTGATATGTTGGGTTTCAAATAACTTTGTTTCCTTTGTAGTTACATCCCCTGAATGATTCACCTTATCAAATAGCCTTGATTTTCTTTTTTTTTTTGTCTCTAAAAATATTTTTCTTTTGTGACTACACTCCTTAAATAATTCACCCTATCCAACAGCCTTGTTGGGTTTAAATGGCTCTCAAATAACATTTTTTCCTTTGCCACTACACTTTATCCAACAGCCTTGTTGGGTGTAAATGGCTCTCAAATATTTTAATTTTTTTTGTGACTACACCTCTATCAAGCAGCCTTGTTGGGTTTAAATGGCTCTCAAATAACGTTTTTCCTTTGTGACTACATCTCTATCAAACAGCCTTGTTAGGTTTAAATGACTTTCAAATACCCTTTTTTTCCTCTGTGACTACATCTCTATCAAACAGCCTTGTTGGGTTTAAATGACTCTCAAATAACTTTGTTTCCTTTGTGACTACACCCCTTTGAATGATTCATTCTATCAAACAACCTTGTTGGGTTTAAATGGCTCTCAAATAACCTTTTTGTTCCCTTTGTGACTACATCTCTATCAAACAGCCTTGTTGGATTTAAATGGCTTTCAAATATCCTGTTTTTCTTTGTTACTACATCTCTATCAAACAGCCTTGCTGGGTTAAAATGGCTCTCAAATAACTTTGTTTTCTTTGTGACTACATCACTGTGAATGATTCATCCTATCAAACAGCTTTGGTGGGTGTTTGTGGCTCTTAGATAATGTTATGTCCTTTGTGACTACACCCATTGAATGATTCATCTTGTCAGACAGCTTTGTTTCTTGTATTGTCTCAAATAACTGTTTTTCCTTTGTGACTACACCTCTTGAATGATGCACCATATCAAACAACCTTTGTTCTTGTTTTTGTGTTGTTTCAAGTAACTTTGTTTCCTTTGTGGCCACAACCCTTGAATGATTCACCCCTTGTCTTTGATGTTGTCTCTGTGTATTAAATTATGAAAAAAGTGGCTAGATGTTCTGAAAAAAAAAAAGAGCATTTTTGAACAAACAAAACAGTTGGAGGATTTACGGTACTGAAGAAATCAGACATGATAATCATTTCTGAAATCAGCAACCTCAATTCACTCCATTGCACTCTTTAACTCGATTCAGCAGCAAATCTGTTTTGTGTTGTTGACCAATTTTACTATTGTTAGCATTTTGATTAAATTTGAGTCATTTTTTGTTGTCCGCTGTCGAAATGTGATCATATAGAGAAACTCAATTTTGTATCTGTTCTCCGACTTCTTGTTCATTTCTGGTATTCTATGAAGTATGTTAAGAGAATTATGACAAAAAACATTTTCAGGACCATTACTGAATTCATCTACTCATGGGAAAGGCAAGGAAGGAACTCCCTAAAAATGCGCGACTGATGGATCATAACAGAGTTCTCATCCTTAAAGACGCGAGTTTGGATGATCAGGGGCGTGTACACGTGCAGTGTTCGCAGGGGTTCCAGTGCTAAGGATCAGCAAAGCATCGACTTGAAGCTTGGTTGTAAGTATAAGTAAAAGACTCGGTAGCTGGGACTTGATCTCGCACATTGGCCATTGGCCTATATCATGGACGCTTGATGATTTAAAAAATATATTAAAAACGGAATTATATTATATTATATTCTCTTTTAAGAATACACCAACAACTGTGTCTAGACGATAGGTAATACTAACATTGACTGTATAAATTGAAACTGATGATACCCCTAATACGATCATGTCCAATTCGTAAAATCTGTGTTGACAACTAACCTGTTACTAATTAGACGGCTTCATGCGCTTAGGGTCCGGTACACACACACACACACACAAAGCAACGATAAACAGCAGAAAACAACAAAACAATAAATGATTCACTACCACCAACGAAAAATACAACAAACTATAACAGAGCACAACAAAATATCAGCATCAATAACGACAGCAATCCCACCATGCCTTGAGGAGGAATGTTCCAGCCATGATATAGCTTTCAAACAGAGGATCATTTCTTTTAAAACAATTCTAATTTTAAAACTCTTTAAGCAGGTCATCACCCCGTGACCAATGCCCCGATCGCCTGGAAAAACACGAATGAACACAATGATGAAACAATGCAAACAGTACTAAGTCACTATTAACACCAATTTAACCAAAGAAGACAGCAATCTTTCTCATTTTCTTTTCTTTCTATATTGGTATATAAAGGGACAATTCATTACAAAACAAAAAGTTTATTCACCACCGATTGCCGCAGATGATACCTTGCTGTCTGTCAAAGTACTAGGCTGTGCCCGATTCGCTCTACATCCATTTCGTATGTGTCCATTTATCACCATGTCTATTTCTCTCTACGCCCGCTTTGCATGAGCCCATTTACTGCTATGCTCATTTCTATCTGTGCCAATTCCGTACGTGCCCATTTACTGTTATGCCCATTTCACTCTGTGCCAATTTCCGTACGTGCCCATTTACTGTTATGCCCATTTCACTCTGTGCCAATTTCCGTACGTGCCCATTTACTGTTATGCCCATTTCACTCTGTGCCAATTTCCGTGCCCATGCCCATTTACTGTTATGCCCATTTACTGTGCCAATAAGCCATTTCACTCTGTGCCAATTTCCGTATGTACTGTGTCCATTTACTGCTTTGCCCATTTTTCTATGTGCCCATTTCCCTCCCTGCTCACTTACATATATGCGCAGTTCTCTTTGGGCTGAGTGAAGAAATCCACCATGTTAAGGATCATTCTCAAATGAACACGACGCCAGACCCAGCATTGATAGGATTCGAACCTTGAACCACACAATCTTAAATCCGGCAGCCTGCCATCGCCGTCACACACACACACACACACACACACACACACACACAAACATTGCTAACCGATAACGATAAAATCAATATAAGTTAATAAGTCATTCATTCATTTTTGCATCCGCCGTCACACATACACACACACACACACACACACACACAAACATTGCTAACTGATAACGATATCAATATAAGTTAATAAGTCATTCATTCATTTTTGCATCATCTGCTAACAGAAAGTTCAGAGTGAACAATAATCTGGCCTTAATTTTTAACCCTTCATTTTCTTTTATTTACTCCAATTTATTAGTGTGTTTCACTATTTCATTGGCTCACAATAACATTGACCTAACTACACATTAAACTTAAGTTCTCAGCTGGAAGGAGAATGTAGAATTATGACCAAATGCAAGTGACATTTGTGACAACCGTAGATCGAATTTAGTTATATTGATTTGTGAAACTGAACAATTTACGTTTGTGAATTTGATAAAGGATAATAATTCCAACAACGAAAAAATGTCAAATTTTAATGTGTACTCAGGACATTATAACTAGATCTATGAGCTCACGATTTGTATAACTTTTGAATCTCAGAGTCAGAGGAGAATGTCTGGGCCAAGACCACACGCTTGTCTGTTTCCATCAAACCTATCAAAGAGGCCTGTCAGCTTTTACATTACTGATCTTTATGCGCCCATATTCACGACATTTACAGAGCTTATTTTGATCCATTTGTTCCATTTTTGCATAATATGCGTATTCTTCCCATTCCACGGCTTGGCACGTAATGTTAGTTTGGTAATCGATAACACTCGCCGTGTTCTATTGTCTCCCACAGCCAAACCGTATTTCATTACCCCTATTGGAGATCAGCATGTGGATCTTGGCGCACATTTCACCTGGCACTGTGACGTCCGGTCCAACCCAGCCAGTACCTTCCGATGGTACAAAAATGGGGAAGTACTGACCTCTGACCCTCAGAAATCCATGCTGGTAACCAACAATGTAGTCACGTTTTCAAAACTCGATCCCAAACTGCATGACGGCATGTATCAATGCGCTGCCACCAACAGTTACGGAACTACTTTTAGTGAGGGACAGCTTAGAGTTCTAGGTAAGGCATATTGCAGTACGAAAAGAAAAAATATGTGCTAGCCTGATTTTGCCTGACTAATATCATAATCTGTCTTTAATTGTGTTATGCCGGTTATTTGGGAAAACACCTGATGTGCAGCATCTGGTATTGTATAATCCAAACTAAAAGTTACATATAAAGATGAATGTAGAGGCTAAAGTGGAACAGGACACGACAGCGTAATTCTGGGAGACGCAGTCTTCAACAGCAAACAAAGAACAGACCAGCAAATTATATTAATATGTGTTGCTATCTACTATTCCATTTTGTCTTCACTCTTTGCTGATAAAGGATGGGCCATTAGACCATATCACTGTTTTGTTTTCTTCATTTGCTAATAAAGGGAGGGAGGGGGGGGGGCATCAAAATATTTCACTGTGTTTAATTTATCTTTATTTACTGGTAGCAGGGGGAGGGGGCATCAGAATATGTAAATGTTGTGTCTTCTTTGTTTGCCGATAAGGATGGACCTTCAGGAGATGTAACTGAGTTGCTTTTTTTCTTCTCATCTTTTTGCTGATAAAGGGTAAATCATCAGAACATATCACTTTGTTTTTGCCAATGAAGTCTTTCCTGGATGTACCATCCGAAAATGTCATTGTATTGTCTTTTCCGTTTGCTGATGAAGGGTGTACCGTCAGAAAATGTCATTGTATTGTCTTTTCCGTTTGCTGATGAAGGGTGTACCGTCAGAAAATGTCACTGTATCGTCTTTTCCTGCTTCCTGATGAATGTTGTACCTTGTACCATCCGAAAATGTCATTGTATTGTCTTTTCATTTTGCTGATGAAGGGTGTCCGTCAGAAAATTCATTGTATTGTCTTTTCCGTTTGCTGATGAAGGGTGTACCGTCGAAAATGTCACTGTATCGTCTTTCCTGTTTCCTGATGAAGGTTGTACCTTGTATTGTTATTGTATTGTCTTTTCCGTTTGCTGATGAAGGGTGTACCATCAGAAAATGTCATTGTATTGTCTTTTCCGTTTGCTGATGAAGGGTGTACCATCAGAAAATGTCATTGTATTGTCTTTTCCGTTTGCTGATGAAGGGTGTACCATCAGAAAATGTCACTGTATTGTCTTTTCCGTTTGCTGATGAAGGGTGTGCCATCAGAAAATGTCATTGTATTGTCTTTTCCGTTTGCTGATGAAGGGTGTACCATCAGAAAATGTCATTGTATTGTCTTTTCCGTTTGCTGATGAAGGTTGTACCATCAGAACATGTCACTGTATCGTTTAATCTGTTTGCTGATGAAGGTGTATCATAAGGAAAAAATGTTACTGTCCTGTTCCACTTAAACCCCTGCTTATCTGTTGCTACTTTTATTTCACTCTGCCATCTGCGGTATTATTCGTTTCTCTAAACATTGTGAAATTTAATGAAATGTTATTTACAAACACAAAAATGAATGATTCACTTCATAATTACCATATTAGCTGTATTCTTTGATCCCTTGTTGCTCTACAATGTTGTTTTTTTCCACTCAAGAAAGAGAGAAAAGCAGTTTCATATAATATCATCAATCTATATTATGTCCGACGAGGATATCCGACTCCTTACTAGTTTAGAAATCATGATTTGTAACTTACCGTGTCTTTGGCCTCGACAGTCGTCTTATATTACCTATTTCCCAGCCTTTGCCCCATCGTTCATCAAAACCCCATGCAACCTGAGACGAGTGCGCCCACTAACGGCAATCTGACCCTGGCATGCAGGCCAGAAGCGGCGCCGCTTGTTCAGATCACGTGGTACAAAGATGGCGCTGAACTTCCACCGGTGTCTGACATTTATGAGGCGCAGTTGAACGGAAATCTCCTTGTCAGGAACATCAACCTGGGAAGTGAAGGTCGTTATACGTGTAAAGCTGTCAATGAACTAGGAGAGGCTGAAGACAATACGTACGTCCGTGTTGCTGGTAAGATAAAGCGTTAAAACATTATGGAAACACATTTGACCACTTCTATAACTCTATCACGATCTACATACCCATGCCCAATACATAATACAAACATGCTATAATATATATTGGAGTTAAGATACAATTGGTAATTTCTCACGCAATGTAGGCCAAAAGCATGATTGTATTTCGTGTGACATTTGCTTTTTATGGGAGAGAGCAATGTATCGAGTTTGTTCGGATTATTTTGTTTCTGTTTATATATTCCTTGCTTTGTTAATTAAGTCAACAGTCTGTGTCGAAGCTGAAGCCTAACAGGACGTTGGAAAAAGATGAATTTGTAATTGGTATCCCCGCACAAGAGCAAGATCACTGACTTTACATCATTTATCCCCCGGCAGGCCATTTCATTCAAAGTCCTTCTCAACTGACTGGGAGTATAAAGTACAGAAACATGTTAGGCGCTCTGTACTAAATTCTGACAATATCTTTCTCTATCTATGGCTTGATAGTCATTCACACCTGATTCATGTGAGTAAACCAGAATGAAGTACGTTTACTAAGAGTACAACGTTAAAAAACCCAACTGTACCAACCATGGGCTTTGAACCAGTGTCGTAGTGATTACAAAGTCACAACACTACAGTTTTGCTACCACATCTCCTGTAGGATCTCGAGAAACAGTTAGGATTATTCTTCCACGTATCTAGGACTATGACAAGTCACATGGGTTAGATCACGCAGTACTTTGAAGTGAAAACTTCAAGATTTCAAAGCAGAACCATGAAATTACGACACATAGTGAAAAATAGTAACAAATAGTTGAACTTATCACTTAGATTGTCAATGTACCGTTTTGACCACATTGCTCCTACTGTGGTATTGGTGGCCTGTAACATAACGTTGAACTTATCAATTAGATTGTCAATGTACCGTTGTGACCACATTGCCTACTGTGGTATTGATGGCCTGTGACATAACGTTGAACTTATAAACCACCACGTCTTGGATTTGAATCAAATTTTTACCAAGACCCAAGGTGTATCCTTTTGGGAAGAATTAATTGTTTAACATACTTTTCCTTAGTCTTAACGGATGCTAGGAGAAATAATTGGTAAACAAGGGATCTTTACGAAAAAGCTGCGATGGAGGAGATGTTGTTGTGCCGAAAGGCGTAATCTGGGCATACTCGCTGCTTAACGCAAGAGAAACACTGAAATGAACTTGTCGCTGTCTGAGGGCCTCAAAGTCTGAGATGGTTTGGGCATGTTAACAGAATGAATGACAACTGCATAGCGAAATCGATATACAGTGCTAAAACTCAAGGCAAAAGACCGAAAGGCGGACCTCAGAGAAAGGGGGAAGAAGATGTAAAAGAGCATTATTGCAAAGAAATTTATTTTTCACGGAAGGACACAGAAAATGTCAGGACAGAGCAGCTTGGAGAAAGATCATTTCGGACATCTACATCCATACACCGGAAGGTAAAATCAGAGCTGATAAAAAAAAAAAGATTGTATATTATTATTATTATTATTATTATTATTATTATTATTATTATTATTATTATTATTATTATTATTATTATTATTATTATTATTATTATTATTATTGTTGTTGTTATTATTATTATTATTATGATTATAATCTTAGTTTTTATGCTATCTGCTTTGGTTTGATCTCTTATTGTTGTGTTTCTTATTTCATGTCTTTTAGTTTTCGCTACTACTCTTCTTAGGTATTTCATTTCGGCAGCCTGTACTCTACTGTATTCCCTACTGTCTGAGGTCCAGGTTTCGCTGCCATAGAGGAGAGTAGGGCAATAAACTGTGTTGTACATTTTGGTTTTTGTTGACAATTCTTGTTTATCTACAAATGCCTTTCCTAGATGGTTATATATTGCACTTGCCTTTTTGGATTCTCTGGCTGATTTTTCTCTTACTTTTCCCTCTGAGTTAATCATTGCTCTTAGGTAATTGTAGCTTTGAACTTGTTCTAAATTCTCCCTGCCCAATATAAGATTTTGTGTTTTAGCTTCCTTAGTAACTAGCATTGTTTTGGTTTTCTTTGCATTTACTCTCATTCCTCTTTTTGTTTAATTCATTTTTCATAATGGTGATATTCGACTGGAGGTCCCTTTCTGATTTTCCAAACAGAACTAAACCATCGGCAATTGAAAGCATTGATACATTTACTGGTTTGAGCTTGCACATACCTACATTCATTTTCTTCATTTTTAAGGATGCCTTTGCGACTGAATCCATAAATGTGATAAACAAAAGAGGACTTAGGATACAACCCTGTATTACTCCTATATCTACATCAAATTCCTCAGATACATTTCCAGCTACTCTTGTCAGTGAGAGCAGCTGGAAATACTACTACTACTACTACTACTACTACTACTACTACTACTACTACTACTACTACTACTACTACTACTACTACTACTACTACTACTACTACTACTACTACTACTACTACTACTACTACTACTACTACTACTAATAATAATAATAATAATAATAATAATAATAAATAGTGATCATGTATATTTATAGAGCGCCAACATCTCTTGGATTTACCAGCATAATACCAATTTCGACTTGCTTACAGAGGGGACTTACATCACTGTGCCTCCCGAGGACCAGCGAGTGGTGGTCAACTCCACGGCGTTCTTCTACTGCGTGGCATCGCACGCGGACAACGCCGACTTGCTGTACACCTGGTACTTCAACGGCTTTCTCATCGACCCCAGAAGGCAGCCCGAGTACAGCTTGGTCAGTACCGTATCATGCATGTTGACAGACTTTAGGTTTTAGCCTGGTAGTCAATACTTAGGTAGTGGGCTTGGTTAAATGATAATCATAAAGATGGATTTATAGTCCGTATCCCCGCACAAGCGCGGGCTCACTGACTGTACATTATTTATCCCCCAACAGGTCATTTCATTCAAAGTCCTTCTCAGTTCCCACGGGAGCATACGGTACACATGCCTGTTAGGCGTTTTCGTACTAACACTCTGACAAGATCTTTCTCTACCTATAGTTGGGTACTCATTGACACATGAATCAAGGGAGGAAAGTAGAGTAAAGTACCTTCCTAAAAGTACAAAGTTGCGAAAAATAACCACCTCTACCAACCGTGGGGTTTGAATTGAACCAGTGTTGTCGTGATTACCAGCTCACAATACTACGGTTTAGCTATAAACCTCAAATGAATGAAGCAATAAATATTGATTTACAGTATCCCTCACAGGTGCAGGCTCACCGACTGTGCATCATTTCATTCAAAGTCCTTCTCAGCTCTCTGGGGAACATACATAGTAATAGGTGAAAAGGTGGGAACATACATAGAACGAATGGAGCTAGTAGAAGGCAGCCAACAGAACAGTCTCTGTGCTTTCATAAGGCTTTGGTTTTATTAGTGTGTGTTTGATGATGTGAATTAATGTGTGTATGATAATATGAATCATAGTGTGTATGATGATGTGAATTATTGTGTATATCATGATGTCAATTAGTGTGTGTATGATGATATGAATATGGATTATTGTGTGTATGATGATGTGAATTATTGTGTGTATGATGATATGAATTATTGTTTGTATGATGATATGAATTATTATGTGTGATGATATGAATTATTGTGTGTAGGATGATATGAATTATTGTGTGTATGATGATGTGAATTATTATGTGTATGATGACATGAATTATTATCGGTATGATGATATGAATTATTGTGTATATCATGATATCAATTAGTTGTGTATGATGATATGAATTATTGTGTATATGATATGATTATTGTGTATTATTATGATTATTGTGTGTATGATGATATGAATTACTGTGTGTATGATGATATGAATTATTGTGTGTATGATAATGTGAATTACTGTGTATATGATGATACGAATCATTGTGGTTATGATGATATGAACTATTGTGTGTAGGATGAAATGAATATTTGTGTGTACGATGATGTGAATTAATGTGTATGATAATGTGTATTACTGTGTATATGATGATACAAATCATTGTGGTTATCATGATGTGAAATATTGTGTGTATAATATTGTGAATTATTGTGTATACAATGTTGGGAATTGTTGTGTATACGATGATGTGAATCATTGTGCGTATGATGATGGGAATTATTGTGTATATGATGATATGAATCCTTGTGTGAATGATGATATGAATGATTATGCGAATGATCATGTTAATTATTGTGTGCATGATGATGTGAATGAATTGTGTGTATGACGATGTGAATAATTGTGTGTATGACGATATGAATCATTGTGTATATAATTATTTGAATTATTGTGTGTATGACGATGTTAATTATTGTGTGTATGATGATGTGAATGAATTGTGTGTATGACGATATGAATAATTGTGTATATGATAATGTGAATCATTGTGTGTATGACGATATGAATAATTGTGTATATGCTAATGTGAATCATTGTGTGTATGACGATATGGATAATTATGTATATGATAATGTGAATCATTGTGTGTATGACGATATGAATAATTGTGTATATGATAATGTGAATCAGTGTGTATGACGATATGAATAATTGTGTATATGATAATGTCAATCATTGCGTATATAATTATTTGAATTATTGTGTATGGTGACGTGCATTAGTGTGTGTGTATGATAATGTGAATCATTGTGTGAATGATGATGTCAATTATTGTGTATATGATAATGTGAATCATTGTGTATATGGTGATGTGAATCATTGTGTGTATGATAATGTGAATTATTGTGTGTACGATGATGTGAAGCATTTTGTGTATGATGACGTGAATCATTGAGGGTATGACGATGTGAAGTATGGTGTGTATGATGATGTGCATCATTGTGTATATTATAATGTGAATCATTGTGTGTATGATAATGTGAATTATTGTGTGCATGGTAATGTGAGTAATTGCGACTATGGTAATGTGAATATCTGTGCGTATGATAATGTAAATCATTATGTGTATTATAATATGAATCAGTGTGTTTATGATAATATGAATCATTGTGTGTATGGTAATGTGAAAAATTGTGTGTTTGATAATGTGAATCATTGTGTGTATGATAATGCGAATAACTGTGTATATGATGATGTGAATAATTGTGCGTATGACATGACTTATTCTGTGCATAAGGATGTAAATTATGGTGTGTACACTGATTTGTGAGATAAAGCATGAATTATGGTGTGCATGATGATTTATATCTAGTTTGTTGTATACTATGGTGAACTATAGCTCGTACAATTGTTTTCAACACAGGTCCAGGAAGACGCCCATGGTAAGACCGGTCTTTACATCCAGGGTGTCGGTGGGCTTACAACGGCGGCGACTACGAGTGCCGAGCCAGGACGACACTCAACAGCGACAGCAAGTCGGCTCATCTGACAGTCATAGGTAAATGTTTCTAGCCAGACCTATCTGACAGTTGTAGATAAACGTTTCTTTTCAGGCCTATCTGAGTTATAAGTAATCGCTCCATTCCAGAGCTATCTGACAGTTATAGGTAAACGTTTGTTTTCAGGCCTGACTGACAGTTTAAGGTAATGGTTTCATTCCAGAGCTATCTGACAGTTATAGGTAAACGTTTGTATCTGACAATTATAGGAAAACGTTTCTTTTCAGGCCTTTATTTAAGGTAATGGTTTCCATTCCAGTTTAAGTTCTAGGTAAACGTTTTTTTCAGGCCTATCTGACAGTTATAGGTAAACGTTTCTTTTCAGGTTTATCTTACAGTTTGGCGTAAACGTTTTTCAGGCCTATCTGACAGTTTAAGGTAATTGTTTCATTCCAGAGCTATCTGACAGCTATAGGTAAACGAGGCATCTGACAGTTTAAGGTAATCGTTTCATTCCAGAGCTATCTGACAGCTATAGGTAAACGTTTCTTTGCAGGCCTATCTGGCAGTTATAGGTAAAGGTTTCTTTGCAGGCCTATCTGACACTTATATAAACGTTTCTTTGCAGGCCTATTGACAGTTATAAGTAAACGTTTCTTTTCAGGTCTATTTTGCAGTTATTGGTAAACGTTTCCTTTTTCAGGCCTATCTGACAGTTATAGGTAAACATTTCATTTTAAGCCTATCTGGACATAGGTAAACGTTTCTTTTTCAGGCATATTTAATAGTTATATGTAAACGTTTCTTTTCAAGCTTCATTCGACAGTTATTGGTAACGTTTTTCAGGCCTTTTTGACAGTTATAGGTAAACGTTTTTTCAGGCCTATCTGACAGTTATAGCAAACGTTTCTTCCAGCCTATTTGACAGTTATATAAACGTTTCTTTTCAGGTCTTATTTGACAGTTATAGACAATCGTTTGTTGTAAGGCCTTATCTGATAGTTATATGTAAACGCTTCTTGCCGGCCTATCTGTCGTTATTGGTAAACGTTTCTTTTTTCAGGCCCAATTGATGGCAGTTATAGGCAAACGTTTTTTTTCAGACCTATCTGACAGTTATAGGCAAACATTTGTTATAAGGCCTTATCTGACAGTTATATGTAAACGTTTCTTTTCAGGCCTATCTGACAGTTTTAGGTAAAAGTTTCTTGTCTTGTCAGGTCTATCTCTAGATCTAGATCTAAATGTAGAGCTAGATCTAAGAGGGAGGCGTTTTCATAGTCGGGAAAAATTCTTTAATTTGCGCTAACTAAGAGATCTAGGGATTACCTGCTGAAAAAAGAAAGAGAAAAAAGCGTTTTAGATTAATCTAGCTTAAAATTTGAGTATTATCTGGTTCAGCGGTGGACTGGGGACAATGGGTCAAAGAGGCCGATTTTTCGTGGACTTTTGTGGGTTACCGAAAAGTGTGGATTTCGGCGACAATCGCAATGGAATTGTCTTTAAAGAAAGAAAATGTTTTTCAAATTCAAAATATGCCTAAAAATGCACAGGTAATACACAAAAGTTGTTGTTAAAATTTGAGCATTATCTGTTCAGCGGTTTGATAGCCTATTTTGACTGATGAAAACCATATGTCGTAAAGTCCGCAAATAGAAGTATATATATATATATATATATATATATATATATATATATATATATATATATATATATATATATATATATATATAAATATATAATATAAAGATACATATACAACCGGTACCCTTTAATAAACAAATCAAGAAAATAGCAATAGACGAAGATTGTTTTGGATTTAATACTTCCCTTATGGTATGAGTCTTCTTATAATTAAAGAAAATGACTACCTGTACAAATCTTTCATGAATTGCGAAAGCAGTTGAAGATTAGGTCCGAGAGAAAAAGATAAACCAATAGAGTGTGTTAAGTTTTTAATAGACACTACCTCATATTGGTTAAGACATTAATCCAGGTGTGGTGGTATTCCTTAAGATCTGATGTCCCGTTTGACCCAGAAATGGTTTGCCAGATAGGAAATCATCGTTCAAATTTCCGCCAATTGTTTTAATGGGAATGAAGTGAAAATAAGGTGGGTGGGTGGGGTTTCAGGGGGTGTCCTTCCTCCTGGTCACATGAAACCCAGTGAAAAAAGGAAAAGTGAGTGGAGTTTATCCCCCCCTCCTCCATCCCCCCCCCCCCATCCGGTGAAAACCTGGTAAAAACGGTGATTAAATATGACAATAAGTGACAACTCCACTAATAAAGACAGAACAAACACGTGACGTTTGGGTATAACCCTTCGGTGCGGTTTAATAACATGATTAGATCTATTCTTTCAAGACCTCAGCGAAAACATTTGATGCCAGGAAACATCTCAGAGTTCTTGATTCTAGATCTGGATTCTAGCTCTAGGTAAAGCTACGGTAGAATCCAGATACCTGGATCTAAACCTAGATGTAGAGCTCTACCTAGATAGAAGCTAGGAAAAGATCTAGATTATAATCTTGAGTTAGATCTAGATTTAGCTCTAGATATAGATCTAGTTCTAGCTTTTGATCGGCTCTAGATCTAGGTCCGGCTCTGAAGAATAAAGCTCGAATCTAGAAACCTGGATGTAGATCTAGAAGCTAGATAGAAGCTAAATCAAGATCTACAACTAGATATATTGATCTAGATCTAGATTAGAAATATCGAATCTATATCTAGATCTAGATTAGAAATCTCGAATCTAGATTTATATCTAGATCTAGATCCGTAAATATTGAATGATGGAGGTTTCAAGGAAACCTTGAATTAATCCATGAGAACTGTTTACTTGAACGGCGCAAACTGTGATTGAATCTCGCACAAAAACAGAAGTTCATAGAATAGAGATTGAAGATATAGAGGGTATCTTTAATTAATCAATGAGAACTGTTCTCATGAACGGTGCAAAATGTGAATGAGTTAGCAGGTGGAATGAAGAAGGCAACACACATGACATAGGCCTACTTATAATAATATTATTGTCGTCTGGCATGGTTTAAGGTTTATCGAAAATTAAAGCGTTGTTTGAAAATACAACATGATGAAATAAAAGACTAATACAAATAACTGTAGCCCTAGAACACGGTCTGAGGATAGATAAAATCACCTTTGAAATTTCATACAGTTTTGTTTTGTTGTTTGGGAGCCTATTCTGACAGAAAACGCTAGGTAGTAAAGTTCAGGATTATATACATATCTAAATAGGGGCCTAATATCATTTCCATTTTTTGTTCATCAATAACAATTATAATTGCATTGCTATATTTAGCACTATCGTCCTCTTCCTTTACCTACTGCTCTCATCGTCATCCTTATCAGACTTGTTTAGATCACCTTTCCTCTTGTTATCTTCTCTCATTTACCTCCACAACCCCGACCATCTTCAACCCTAAACCCTAAACCCTAAACCCCCACCCCCATACCCCCCCTAAACCCTCTCTATTTCCATACCCTGTCCAACCACAGCCCCACCAGCAGAACCGGCGGGTGTTTACATCGACTCTAAAACTGTGACAGGATCCGATTTGGTCATCAGGTACGTTCTCTGCTCTGGGTACAACTCTCTGCCTTGTTGGTTAACTCTTAATCTTCTTCTTCTTCTTCTTATTATTATTCTTCTTCTTCTTCTTCTTATTTCTTCTTCTTCTTCTTCTTATTCTTCTTTCTTCTAGTAAGTTCTTCTTCTTAGTCTTCTT
>JAXRKP010000666.1:242500-244628 GCA_037039925.1 Doris montereyensis | reverse complement strand
ATATATATGGTATATATGTCAGGTGACCCAAAGAATCCGAAACGGGGAAAATATCAGTGACTTCGATAGTGTTCGTCTAATATATAAATCCCTTTGAACGGAAGTAACCTGAGCCAACCGGAAAGAGTTTTGTAGATCTATACTTACTTATACCTGCTTCGATCTGTCGTTATAATGTAGATGTAAACAATATGCTGTGATCTGCAGAAGAAAAAGCCTTTATGGTCAAAGTGTGTTTTAAGACAGGTTCTATAGGAGAATCACAAAACTTATTCAATAAGAAATCTGACATTGATGTTATAAATTATATCTAGGATATATCCATCAAAATTTACAGTATGGGAATGGGTTGTTAAATTTATTACAACAGGTTCGGTTTTGTTCGAAACCTGAACAAAAAATACCCGTCACGATTGAGTCGGATTGACACTCTTCAGTCGTACTTTGAGCTCACGCAGCTCTGGGATCTCATCCCCTTGATTCCTACCCTTGGGAATACTTGAAGGACAATCTTTATGCACGCAAGTCACAAACGTTACAGAACTGAAAACGGCAATTTCAGACCGGATACAGCGAATCCATTTGGATCATTGTGGCCAGTTTCTCCAGAACCGAGCTCAAAATTGCGTTTTTGCGAGGAGGATGCCATTTCGAGCATATTTTGGAAATGTCTGTTATTTCCTCTTGAGATTGTCCGTTCAACGTCATATTTTCAGATTATTTTGTGGATGAATTACAAAAGGATGTATCATCTAGAAATCATGCATGGTTTAGATTTCGTTGATGTTTTCCTAGGATTATTTTTTTGTGGTCAGTATGTAAATATACAAGAGCGAGTCGAAAAAGTAACACAATTACTTTAATTGCTCAAAAGAAATAAACACAATAGGATGTAGTATAGCTCCAATCGAGGCCATACAATAAGAGATCAAATTCCTGCTTGTCAACCTGCTCTCAAGCTTCTTGATAGCCCCTGTCCGCTTCGTAATACTACAATATGAAATACCATATACAAATTATTCTTCAAACATAAACACCTTACGCATGTTTAAGCAGTATGTGATTAACATATGTACATGTATCACATAACATACACAAAAATTAAAAAATGTCTAATACATGTAAACGTAATCATTGTAATAAATGATATTTCTAAACAACGGTGATGATAGTAATGCTGCTGAAGGTAATGATAATAATTTTATAGAATGATCTTTTATACATTTCTTTATGGCGCTAAAAGGGTCTGTTGGAGCGTTTGAACATTTTGATTTGAGGTGTGAATTGGTGATTTAGATCTGTAACAATAGCTTTAATTTTCCTGGAACAGTAAGATACATAAATGTCATCGAAGGATAGAAAAGTGCATTGGGACATTTTACCTCCTTTTTTTTCATAGCACTATTCAAACGTACTTTTTCTTGCAGTCTCACATTCCCACCAGCATGTAATGCAGAAGAAAGGCAATTATATTTCCGATCACTGCAAGATAAAACAGATATATAACAAAGTATTGGCGATCTCAAAAACTTTCAATTTACGTAGGAAGAACATTCTCTTGATAATTTTCATATAAACGTTTGAAGCATGATTTTGCCAGGTGAGGGCAGTCATTATTGTGGTGCAAATGAACATTTTACATTTCCAAATAAGGCCTCTCTCATCGAATTCTTGCTTTCAGTCTTTCTAATGTCTCACTGTATGATGCCGTGCTGATAGTCGATCACCGTGGAAAAAAAAGTCAACGAGAACGGCTTTTTATGTCCCAAACCACAGCCACGGATTTCTCTGTTTTGATGTTTTTGAATGTCCCAAAACACAACCACGGACTTCTCTGTTTTGATATTTTTGAATGTCCCAAAACACAGCCACGGTTTCTCTGTTTTGATATGTTTTGAATGTCCCAAACCACAGCCACGGATTTCTCTGTTTTGATATTTTTTGAATGTCCCAAAACACAGCCACGGATTTCTCTGTTTTTATATTTTTTGAATGTCCCAAACCACAGCCACGGATTTCTCTGTTTTGATATGTTTTGAATGTCCCAAAACACAGCCACGGATTTCTCTGTTTTGATATTTTTTGAATGTCCCAAAACACAGCCACGAGATTTTTCTGTTCTCTGTTT
>JAXRKP010000666.1:227500-232500 GCA_037039925.1 Doris montereyensis | reverse complement strand
TCATTTGCGGACTCCATCCGCAATGACAAAAGTCGACTGACCGTGTAAGCAAAATGCAAACGAGGAAAGTTAAAAAACATGAATGGGAGGTATGCAGTTTGGTTGATTCGAAACCATCAATATCTTTGATAATGGACTGACTGTGACTGGGTTTTTTATCGACATTAGAAAGAAGCTGAATACCTAAAAACACAAACCCAGATGAAAAAAACCCAAACATCAACAGAAAACAGGAGAACAAAGTGGCAAGCAAATACAAAGTATATTACATACATAATTCATATTTTTCTATATGTGCGGCACAATATATAGTTTTATATATATATATATATAAAGTATATCTTTATTATTATTATTATTATTATTATTATTATTATTATTTTATCGAGAGAATTGAACTTGGGCCCTGGAGAGAGAGATAGACCTATTAGATAGATTATTATTATTATTATTATGTTTTCAATGCAGACAGACATTTCCGAGAAACAGAAGAGAGAGAGAGAGAGAGTAGACAGACAGACAGACAGACAGACAGACAGAGAAAGAGAGGGGAGATTTCCAGAGTAATAGAGAGAAGAGAGAGAAAGAGTTTGAGTAATGAATAAAGAGAGAGACTAAAAAATAAACAGAAAGAAAATAGGAGATGGATGGTGACAGGGGAAAATAATACGATATCAAGAGAATAGAATACAAATTCACGAAGAAAGAAAATAGGGGATGGTGGGGGGGGGGGGGGCGATTCTGTGTTGTGAGAGTTTATATGTGTGTGTATATGATTGATGCAATATAATCGTCAAAAGTAAGACCCTATCAATACTATCATAAATAAAGACAAACGACTAAACGGTTTGAAATGACAAGGGTTTGCGTGTGAAAATAAATCTTTCGATAAGCCCTTTAATTATAGACCGATAACAGTGTTAAAATCGTGACACTTATTTCTCCTTAATGACACAGGTGTGTATTTAAAAGTAATAAATGAAACAAATACATTTTATTTTGGGCTAACAGCAAAGGAAGCCCCACAGTGGGTGGGGAGGAAGGAGGGCGGGGGGGCGGGCGTGCTACACCAAGTGGAAAGAGACTTGCTTTCCTGACAACTGAAATGCAGAGTACATGGACATGTCGATGTTTTCAAGAAAATTTACGGAATTTGGCCATTGGATCAGCCAGTGGGGGGGGGGGGGGCATCGGCGGAGGGGCCAGACGTGCTGTATATCAAGTTTCAGATGGATACACATAAAGGCTTTGCCTATTCGTACTTACAGACGGCTTGATCCTGGTCCTTGACACTCTCGCCGCATTTGCGGGCGGTTAGAACCTTTACACTCATCGCAGTTAATCACTATGATACATGTGTCTAGATCTAGACTCTGACCAAGAATAGGAATAATCATCCTCTGAATTAACATCAGAAGTATGACGATATACATGTCCCATCCGTGTTGATTAGTCACTTTAGTCTAGATCTAGATCTAATGACTGCAATGAATGAGTGGCAGGGGATAGCCGCTCGTAAGCACGCTGCTCGTAAGTACGGCGAGTGTCAAGGCTATAGCCACAGTGTCACTCGTAAGTGTCAAGGCTACGGCGAATAACAAGGCTATAGCCACAGTGTCACTCACTAAGGCTATAGCCACAGTATCACCTTAAGTACGCGAGTGTCAAGGCTCTATACAGTGTCACAAGGCTGTCAAAGGTCGTGTGTCAAGGCTATAGCCACAGTATCACTCGTAAGTACGGCGAGTGTCAAGGCTATAGCCACAGTATCACTCGTAAATATGGCGAGTGTCAAGGCTATAGCTTTTCACAGTATCACTCGTATCAATCATATGGATGGTATGCTCTGGGATCACGACTTCAAAGGGGATATAAGTGTCACAAGTAAAACATACATCGCATATTAGATAAAGTACGGCGAGTGTCAAGGCTATAGCCACAGTATCAATCTAGTTGTGATTTGCTTTTCGATAAGGTGATAATCACGTCTCCAAGAAACTTAATCTCTGAGTGTCAAATGCAAACAAAACAAATTGTATCACACAGTTTGTTTTTTTGCAAATTTTCGTCAAGGCTCTAGACTACAGTATCACTCCAGGAACGCGAGCCAAGGCTCTAGACAGTATCACTAAGTACGCGAGTGTCAAGGCTTCTAGACACAGGTATCACTCAAGTACGCTGAGTGTCAAGGCTCTAGACACAGCATCACTCGTAAGTACGGCGAATATCAAGGCTCTAGTCACAGTATCACACAGTGTGTACGCTGAGGAGCCAGAGTCAAGGGAGAATGGAGAAAATCAGACACAGTATCACTCTTGGACAATGGTAGCACGAGGGCTCTAGACATATCAAGTATTCGATAATCACAGATGAAATAACAGACACCAGGTAAAAACGCTGAGTGTCAATTGGCGTCTAGACACAGTCATCACTCGTAAGTACCCCTGTACATGGTCAATTCAGGGAACAATTTGTACGCAGTCCCGCTGTCACAGTATCAAAGGCAAGTACGCTGAGTGTCAAGGGTCTAGACACAGTATCACTGATACGGCGAATATCAAGGCTCTCTAGACACAGTATCACCTTAATATCGGCGATTATCAAGGCTCTAGACACAGTCATCATCATCTTCGTCATCATCATCTTTAGTGCATCAATAATAATATTTAATAATAACACAGTATCACCGTATAATAATAATCAAGGGTCTAGATTAACAACAACACAAAAAAACAACAGCAACAGCAGCAACGTTTGTATCACCCAGTAATAATAATAATAATAATAATCACTAATAATAATAACAGTAACAAGGCTCTAGACACAGTAATCACAATAATATAATAATATCAATAATTAACACAGTATACTAATAAGTATAATGAATATCAAGGCTAATAGACAATAGTAATCATAATAAGTACGGCGAATATCAATAATAATAATAACAGTAACACTATCATAATAATAATAAAAGGTAATAATAATAATAATAATAATAATAATAATAATAACTAATAATCAAGGCTATAGATAATAATAACCAATAATAATAATAAAATAAGACATAATAATTAGTAAATACGCTGGAGTGTCAAGGTCTACAGTCATCACTTTAATACGAATAGCCACATTATCACAAATATTGTACCAGTAATTCGCCACCTTTTGCTGGGCGCAGGAATATCAATTGGCGTTATTTGCCTGATCAATTGACATGTTTCCTTGAGCCTTGGTGTCATTGGAGCATGAGTGATTTTCAGCTGTGTCTGAGGCGATGTGTTCAAGGTCTATAATTATTATTTTTGGGTGGCAAGTGTCATTGGAATAGCATCAAGAGAAGGGAAAAATAATGACAGATTTTAGATAAGTGTGCAAGTTTATAAAAAGTATATATTCGTAATATATATAGGTCAAGGAAATAAAAGTTTTTTGGCGAGGCCACTCGTAGTTTACATCCTTAAATAGTGTCTGTTCTAGTCCATTCTCACATTAAAACACATCCATATTTTCTTCAAATAAACAATGACCGTGTTTCGAGTATTTGCTGTCAAATTGCGGCGAATATCCAATAGAATATCGATTTTAAAAAAACCGAGTGTTTTCACCCGTGAGACTATGAACATCAAGAATCATTATGTCGCTTTATAGCTGTTCACAAACCTGACAGTTAAAATCAGACACCCGTGCCACTAATAAATCGTTCAAGGCTTAAATATGATTGTCAAACGTTGATGAAGGCTCTAGACACAGTATTTTTGTCAAGGTCAACTTTCTGCTTTCAAAACAAGGTTTAGGTCAGTGTCAATATCCTAACACAGTTCACCTATCAGTTATGATCTTTGGATGGTCTCCATTAATTTGTATAAATGTTTCTTCTCTCCTTCAGTATCACTGGAAAAACGGACATGTTTTGTTTGAACTCTGATTACCATCAAACGTAGTTCATTACCAAGCCACACTTGCTAAATTTTATTTCATTTTTCCATTTTACAAGTTGTCAAAGACTGCGAGTGTTTTAGTGTACGTGTCCGTTGTTTATCAGATTAAAAGTCTTATGAGAGCGTAATAGGGCATTTTTTTATAACTAATATTTGTATTACCAAACCATCAATTGGTGATTTTTGTTCACTTTCCTCAAAATTACTGGAAAATCACAGAATGTTACACCAGTGCCGACTCGATTTTTAAAACCAGAGGTGAATGATTAAAAAACAAAGTTAATGGATTTTTGTTATTGTGAAAATAGGTGGGTCCTCACAAGAATTTAACATTAAATAATCGGTTCCGTGTTTCAAAAGGGGCTGTCTTATGAGTAAATAAATGAAAAGAGAGATTAATCGTGTCGTTGTTATATTAGAAGTTCTAAACACAGACACCCAGTGTAAATCGTTTTAAACAAGATTGTAGATGATGGAAAGACAAAATAGATGGATACAAACTTATATAAATAAGAACTCCCATTTAGAAAAAAATTTTTTTCTCCTAAATTTGTAAATAGCCGTATGAATAATTAAAGACTGAGAAATATGGAGCCCCTTACAAATAAATTATTTAATTTTATTTTCAATAAAAAACTTTTTAATTTAAAAAAAGGAGACATTTTGAAACATCAATTTCCCTACTATAATTACAGAAAATGATTATAGAATTTAATGATGTCAATAATATGGGTCTACATTTCCACACGGGCGGGAGGGGGAAAGAAAGAGAGAGAGAGAGAGAGAGAGAGAGAGAGAGAGAGAGAAGAGAGAGAGAGAGAGAGAGAGAGAGACAGAAAGAGAGATAGAGAGAGAGAGAGAGACAGACAGAGAGACAGACAGACAGACAGACAGACAGACAGACAGACAGACATACAGACAGAGACAGAGAGAGAGAGACAGACAGAGAGACAGAGAGAGAGAGAGAGAGAGAGAGAGAGAGAGAGAGAGAGAGAGAGAGAGAGAGAGAGAGAGAGAGAGAGACGATATACAGACAGACAGACAGACAGACAGCCTGTT
>JAXRKP010000666.1:212500-222500 GCA_037039925.1 Doris montereyensis | reverse complement strand
TTTCTGTCCGCCTGTATGACTGACTGCCTGAATGCAGGTATGCTTGTATGTATTTACATCGTATGTGTGTGATATATGTATGTATATATGTATGTATGTGTGTGTGTGTGTATGAATGCTTGTATGCATGTACGGTATGCATGTATGTATTAAATTTTGTATGTATGTATGTATGTATGTATGTATGTATGTATGTATGTATGTATGTGTGTATGTATGTATGTATGTATATATGTATGTATGTATGTATGTATGTATGTATGTATTATGTATGTATTTATGTATGTATGTGTATGTATGTATGTATGTATGTATGTATGTATGTATGTATGTATGTGTATGTATGTATGTATGTATGTATGTATTATGTATGTATGTACGTACGTATGTATGTATTATGTATGCATGTATGTATGTATGTATGTATGTATGTATGTATGTATGTATGCATGTATGTATGTATGTATGTATGTGTGTATGTATGTATGTATGTATGTATGCATGTATGTATGTATGTATGTATGTATGTATGTATGTATGTATGTATGTATGTATGTATGTATGTATGTATGTATGTATGTATGTATGTATGTATGTATGTATGTAAGATGTATGTAAGATATAAATGGATGTAAATAGATGTAAAATGGATAGATGGATGGGGATGATGAAGCGGGATGATATATATACGTATGCAAGGAAATCGATGTAGTGTGTATCAAACCGGAGTAGATGTGCATGGAATGCCATCACGTATCATCTCACAGCAGAGTCCTACCAGTGGAAAGTAACGACATCGATCGTTCAGCCCCAAAGAGATTTATTTCCTATCACAAAGAGAAAGAGATGAAACGAAATCATTGAATGAATTCTATCAAATGGAAAGTCATTGAACACTTCACATTATAGTTTACTCACCAGTCAGAATGTACTGAGTTGTTCTTTCATTATTATAGTCCCTCAGGCACGGCGCGTGTTACAGTATCTCGAAATCGGGGATGGTAGATTTAAATACCTGACCAGAAAGGTGTGATAAGTGGCAGTGGCCGCTTATTCTATTCTTAGCATATTATTTGTGTTTGCTTATTTGTCTGACAGTATTTCAGCAAAAAATAATAACCTTTGGAAAGAATAGCTGGCAGAATTATTTCCCTTGTGTGTTTGTGTGTGTGTGTGTGTATGCGTGTGTTTGTGTGACTGTACGTGTGTATGTGTGTGTATGTGTGTGTGTGTGTATGTTTAAAGACGTAGCTCACGCAATTTTCCGAACAAGATAGGATATGTCCATTTGTATTATTATTTTCTTCCAAGAGTTACACATAACAGGTTTGTCACCGCAAGCTGTTGTCATAGTGAACATTGTTTCTAAGCGTACCTACAACAGAGAGATGTAAATCACCACACACAAAAAAAGGCTGGGTTCTATTCATTGATTCTAACCTGAGCGTTCAGTTGTAGGACGCTTTTATATTCTAACCAATAAATGATAAATCTCATGGATGCTAATACTTAAATGGTTGGGGTCTGGAATGGACGCCAATCAACGGATTCTAATCCCAAATCTGCCATGAATTTATTCCCAACAACGTTGCATTACTATAAATGTTAATCCCCAAAATGGCTAGTATCTACCACCAGATGTTGATCTAAAAATGGGGTTTACTTGGATTCTAGTCCCAAACAGACTATAGTCTACCATGAACGTTAATCAAAAAATAGCTCGGGGTCTTCTTCTGGACGTTAACAAAAAAAATGGCTGAGGTCTACCATTTATTCTAATAAAAAAACCATTGCTGAGCTCTATCGTAGATTCTCATCTATAGTTCGTTCCAAAATTTGTGCCCATAAAAAAAGTCTAATTTTCTCAGAAATAGCTACACATTCAGTGTTGATATTCTCACTTGCAGTGTTAGAATTCCCATGATGTTACAAATATGAAAAGAGAAGTCTGTAGCATTTACAGTTTTCTCAATGCGGCGAATTCTTTTGATGTTTCCCCTCAGTTTTGAAATTAAGAGACCACAACTTGTAGAGTGTTTACAGTATGGACAGTTTGACCTCAATATCAGACTGATTTTCCAGTGGCATAGGGGCATATTAAGAAGGATGTCTGGCAAATTGTTGAATAGCGTTGTATGTATACTATTTTATTATCTTTAAAAAAATTAAGGCGAACTACAATAGGTCTTGTATTGAATATAAATAAACCTCTCCCCTCTGAGTTCAAACAATTTCAAGCAATGCTTCTAATTGTAATCTTGCAAATGCAAATCCACAACAAAAAGCACATGGAAACTATGGGATTATTTAAAGTAAAGCTTTGAAATCATTGGTATGACTGGGAAACTAGGAAATTATTGAACTAATCTCACGTTTTCTTGGTAAAAATGTGATATGATACAGACATTGTTTTCACAGCGAGTGCTCACAGGAATCAAAACCTATTGTATAAATTTAGTGATGTAAACCATCTAGATATTAACCCTAATGTCATTACCATTTTGATATTAAACATATTCAATTTCCGAAGGAGCCAAAAAATATGCCTTAACGTCATGGATAATTTAAGCCTACGTGCAAATTTTATCCACAGATATAGGGCCATTTCTATGGGCACAATTTTGGAACGGACTATAATAAGAATGACTAGGGCCTGTGGTCGCTCAATGAGTTGCAGCATACTCTTATTAAATCTTACAACTAATTTAAAGCCTGCCATAATACAGCTTGGATTTGTCCACGGTTTGGTCATCGGTCGCAAATCTCAAGGCAGAACTGAGTTTGGTTATGGCGACATCCGCGTCAAGAATTCCAAACTCACGCCTGAGATTAAAAACACGATCTGATTGTATGAATATACCATCAGGACAAAAGACCACAGGAGTGAAGCTCAAAGACACAGGATATGAACTCAGAATAAGTAAAACCTGATTTATCTTAGAGTGATATGAAACATCAGTAACAGTTTAAAAAACATTGAAAAATAAAGACTGTGTGTCGATTAAGTCGCCAATCAAAATTAAGAAGCGTAGTAATCTCTATTGGCAGCACGTTTTTTCTCATGGCCAGGCGATGGGTGCCAACGCAGAGGTCGGGTTTCAATCCCCATGCTGGCCAAGATTTGTTTCTGTCTATTCCTTGTATTTGTCTCGTCTTTGTTCTTATGGACTTAATATTATTTAATGTCATTTCCTTCATTTTGGAGGTTTTTTCAGTGTCAGTGTGTTATTGACTGCGAGTTTTGATTTAAGCTCTTTACTTGAACGTAAAATTGGCTCTATGTATGTGTGTGTGTATGTTTGTGTATGTACATGTGTGTGTGTATATGTTTGTGTATGTACATGTGTGTGTGTGTGTGTATGTGTGTGTGTGTGTGTGTGTGTGTGTGTGTGGCAAATATAAGGTTTGGGATCTTGGTACACTTGAAGCGGAAATTATGTTGCAGATTATTATGTCCATCATCAATTAGTGCAGCCGAAAATACCTCAGTCTATGAAACGTAATGTTGATAATTATGAAACATTTAATTTAAACAGTGGCATACTATTACAACAGAACAAGACCGACCCCAAACAAAACAAAACAAAACAAAACAAAAAACGAAAAGGAAATAAAAAGATTCTACGGAGGAAAAAAACCCAACTGATAGAAATGAAGAATAAAGAAAAAAATAACATGAATGGCGTGCATTCAACTTTTTTTTTTTTTAATCTCCATTAAGGTTTATCTACTAAAACACGGTATTACTACTTACTTCTTTAAGCTCGTCCACCACTTTGTCGTCAGACTTAGCAAACCCCTTGGCATTCGCTTATTCTGTGAAGAACATTTTTCAGTCGCATCGATTTATAGCGCTGTCTTTGATTTCCTGGATGTCCTCGTTGGGGGTCGTCCATCTTATGAGGTCGTTGTTTAGCAATCTTATGAGGTCGTTGTTTGGCGTTGTTTAGCAATCTTATGAGGTCGTTGTTTAGCAATCTTATGAGGTCGTTGATTTAGCAATCTTATGAGGTTGTTGTTTAGCAATCTTATGAGGTCATTGTTTAGCAATCTTATGAGGTCAGCAATCTTCATGAGATAGATTGTTTAGCAATCTTATGAGGTCGTTTGTTTAGCAATCTTATGAGGTCGTTGTTTAGCAATCTTATGAGGAGTTGTTTGAAATCTTATGTTGTTGTTTAGCAATCTTATGAGGTTGTTGTTTAGCAATCTTATGAGGTCGTTGTTTAGCAATCTTATGAGGTCGTTGTTTGTAATCTTATGAGGTCGTTGTTTAGCAATCTTATGAGGTCGTTGTTTAGCAATCTTATGAGATCGTTGTTTAGCAATCTTATGAGGTTGTTGTTTAGCAATCTTATGAGGTCGTTGTTTAGCAATCTTATGAGGTCGTTAGCAATCTTATGATGTCGTTGTTTAGCAATCTTGTGAGGTCGTTGTTTAGCAATCTTATGAGGTCGTTGTTTAGCAATCTTATGAGGTCGTTGTTTAGCAATCTTATGAGGTCGTTGTTTAGCAATCTTATGAGATCTTATGAGGTCGTTGTTTAGCACTTATGAGGTCGTTGCAATCTTATGAGGTCGTTGTTAAGCAATCTTATGAGGTCGTTTGTCTAGCAATCGTATGAGGTCGTTGTGTTATTGGCATTGTGATGACTTGGCATCATTTGTTTAGCAATCTTATAAATGGTCGAGAATTTCTGAATCGTTGTTTAGCAATCTTATGAGGTCGTTGTTAAATCTTCCCGAGTCTTGTAGAATCTTATGGGTCGTTGTTTAGCAATCTTATGGATCCACTTGGATTAGCAATTCCTGAGGTTTACTAAATCTTATGAGGTTTAAGTTAACACAAAACTTTAGCAATCTTATGCCTAGGTCTTTGTTCGCTCCCATTTATGTTAGCAATCTTATTTTCCAGTTTCAACGTTGTTAATCTTATGAGGTCGTTGTTAAGCAATCTTATGAGGTCGTTGTTAAGCAATCTTATGAGGTCGTTGTCTAGCAATCGTATGAGATTGTTGTTCAGTGTTATTGGCATTGTGATGCAACTTGACATCATTTGTAATTCGGTCAAAGAATGGGGAAATAAATGGTCATGATGTTGGAATTTCTGAATTTTATCTCAAAATATTATGTTCGAATTATCTTATTTCGAGGTTTAGAGGGAGATTGGGGTTTCGTTGTATTTTAAATATTTCTGCAAAGTCCCTGGATCATAGCTGTGTCCTTGGACTGAGTGGATCTACTACTAAATCATAAATCAACAGATTAAGGCTTAACACGAAAACTGGCTATTTCAGGCCTTGGGTTATCGACTTCTCAAACTTCCGATATCACCTTACTTGTGGATGTGAGTAAGACCAAAATCAAATCAACTTTTCAAGCATTCTGTGATTAATTATATCTATTACATTTTCCAGTTTCAACGTTGTACTGTCTTCAATGCATGTCGATGCACGAGCCAGCGTGCATCGCAGGAGATGTGTTGCCATGATATCAGTGCTCTGTTTTAAATGGGCGATGCCATCTTTTCTGCAGGCGAAAAGCGTCGGCAAGGAGGTCCAGGACGTGGTAAGGATGCAACAAGGCTTTCAATTGTTCTCCGGAAAGTGGGAGTTCCTTTGGGGGCGGGGAGACGGAGAAGGAATGCAATGTAAGGGAACGGTGGAGGATAATTATAGGTGGTGATATGGAGTTCCTTTCCTCATAAAGTAGGGGAATTGATTTCCACGGGCAAGGTGTCGGCCTTGAACCCAAAAAGGTGGCGGATAGTGTCCGACGGATTGAAAAACAACGTTAAATTCTAGCCTAGACCCTAGTCCAGGTAGGTGGTCGACACTTCCTAGTCCCATCGGAGAGTATAGTGATTTCAAAAGGAGTTCCTTTCCCCATGTGCAGATCAGAATATTTCAATATTAAGCTAGATCCCCTGAACATTTACAGCAGTAGGAGCAAACCTAAAGATCCTATCAAAATCTCCGAGATCAACGTTCCTTGTGGATAAAGAGTAAGACCAAAATCAAATCAACGTTTTCTCATAAAGCAGTATAGTGATTTCAATGTAAGCAACGTTCCTTTGAACATAAAACTGTTGTATAGTACCTTCAATGTACTATACCTGTTCCTTTGATCCATAAAAGGGTATAGTGATTTCAATGTAAGCAACGTTCCTTTGAACATAAAAGTATAGTGATTTCAATCTTTTCAACGTTCCTTTGATAGCATTAATTGTTCCTAATGATTTCAATGTGAGGAATGTTCCTTTGAACATAAAGAGAGTATAGTGATTTCAATGTAAGCAACGTTCCTTTGAACATAAAGAGTATAGTGATTTCAATGTAAGCAACGTTCCTTTGAACATAAAGAGAGTATAGTGATTTCAATGTAAGCAACGTTCCTTTGAACATAAAGAGAGTATAGTGATTTCAATGTAAGCAACGTTCCTTTGAACATAAAGAGAGTATAGTGATTTCAATGTAAACAACGTTCCTTTGAACATAAAGAGAGTATAGTGATTTCAATGTAAGCAACGTTCCTTTGAACATAAAGAGAGTATAGTGATTTCAATGTAAGCAACGTTCCTTTGAACATAAAATTTCAAGTATAATGATTTGATTTCAATGTAAGCAACGTTCCTTTGAACATAAAGAAAGTATAGTGATTTCAATGTAAGCAACGTTCCTTTGAACATAAAGAGAGTTTAGTGATTTCAATGTAAACAACGTTCCTTTGAACATAAAAGAGAGTATAGTGATTTCAATGTAACCAACGTTCCTTTGAACATAAAGAGAGTATAGTGATTTCAATGTAAGCTACGTTCCTTTGAACATAAAGAGAGTTTAGTGATTTCAATGTAAACAACGTTCCTTTGAACATTTGAACATAAAGAGTATAATGATTCCAATATAAGCAACGTTCCTTTGAACATAAAGTAAGCAATGTAAACAACGTTCCTTTGAACATAAAAAGAGAGTAATAGTGATTTCAATGTAAGCAACGTTCCTTTTGACTAAAAAGATTTTCAATATAAGCGTTCCTTTGAACATAAAGAGAGTATAGTGATTTCAATGTAAGCAACGTTCCTCAAGGCAGTTATAACCTGAGTTTACACCTGTTTCAAAAGGTGAAGCGGAGCAAGTGATAACAATCACCTCCTGGACAGGACGCTAGTCTAATGCAGGCTTTACTCCCAAACTAGTGCTTTTTGCGCCTGAGTCGAATGGGGAAATGCTTGTTTATTGCCTTTTCCCAAGGAACTCAACGTTGGGTCTAGCTTTGCCAGGATTTGCACCCGGGACCTTGTATCCCATACCGGCAGCCATACGACTCAGCCACCGACACCACTCGCGACTTGAATATAGCAATGGATATTGATAAGATGTACTCGATGTTGTGATATTCGTACCCGCTTGCACTCATAGAACCAGAGGAACAATGTCGAGTGAAAAATGACGAATGACCTTCGTTGTGTTACATTATGACGCAAGAATGGAATTCAACAAATCCATGAATGTTTTGAGCAATCACTAGTTTCTTTATAAAGAGAGCTGATATTACGATCTAAAATGTCTTTGGTAAATTTCCTCTTTCAAAAATAATAACTCACTTTTATTTAATATTCTTGGTGGGATGTTTTCCTTAGTGATCTGATCTTATATTTTAACTCTTCCAATGAGAAATGGCGATGTTGGGACACACGATGCGGGTAAGACTGTAAATTTGGCATTTGACTGCAATGATTCATATTTAGATATACCTAAATATTAGTTAGAGTCTCAGCTATTGTGTTGATACAGACTATCTATTTAAGGTGAAAAGAAATCACTTGGGTTTAAATCAGCATTGTGTCCTCGTGGCCGAGTGGTTAGAATACCAGACTGGGGATTATGAGGTCTCGTGATCGAATCCTAGCAAAGCTAGGACCGACGTTGTGTTCCTCGGGAAGATATTTAACACGCACTTTCCCCCTCTACCCAGGTGCAAATGAGCACCAACACTAGCCTGCGAGTAAAAACATGCAACAGACTGGCGTCCTGATCAGAGTGGTTATTATCACCTATTCCACGTCACGCCATTGACACCGGGGACAAGCTCCAGCTCTATGGGCCGTAACGGCCTTGAAGGAACGTAACTCTGGACTGTGTGACGCCCATGGAAAGGTTGATCACCACAGCCAAACTGAACATGTAAAATTCTATCCTCGTATTTGTTGTGTGAGCGATTACTATGAGCTACAGCTCCACACAACAAATGCGAGCATGGGCCTATAAATATAAACTTAATTATGTCAATTTTCTCATTGTTTGCTATGGCCAGGAGGTATCTTGTTTTCTGTAACTTGAGGTTACCTTTGCCAGTTGAGTTACATATATTTTCTTGCTTTTCGAAGAAGAACGACTAAATCATCGATTTGCAGCCAACGGCATACCAAACAGTTCCTTTTTTTTTAACAGGGACGGGTTGGGGCGGTGGTAATCACATAATCGAGTGGCTGCGCCTGGAACCAGGTTCTCATATTCTGTTTGTTGACATATATAAGGCTTCTTGAAACAATGAGTATGTACCAATACAACACGTGACATCCTGACTGACTTAGAGAGGAATATTTTTTTATGTTTTTGGGGTGTGTGTTTTTAACCAACTTGATGCAAAATATTATGGTAACTCCCTTTCAATTTTTTTTTTTTTCACATTTTATTCACAAGATAGAGCAATACTCCAAATTTTATCAACGCATCATGTGAAGACATTAGTAATTCAGCTCCTCAAGTATTATTTATTGTGAAAATGATACAACAATTCTTCAAAACTTTATCAGTACATCTCTATCAAAGTCAACTTGCTCTGAATAAATACATTCACAACTATACAAGTAAAAGGGCAAACAAAAAATGACATCCATTAGGAGGAATCAGCAATCAAACCATGGCTAATTGATGATTATCTGAGAATAACAAAACATTATTAAGAGAATGTTAACTTGAAAAGGTATGCATATTATTGGCTATGCAAGCTGTGGGTTCAGAACTTGTGTCGTATCTGTTTTGCTCTTTATAGAGTATAAATTCAATGTTTCGAAAGATCAAACTTTTAATATGAGGTAGTAATGTCAGAATATCTTGCACGTGGTCTCCCTACTCAGTCCCCCATAATATAGATCGTCTGGTCTTGCCAATTAAGCAGGTATCCTTGTCGCATTTTCGCCCTGGGCAGGTGTTGTCTTCGTCGTTTTTTGTCGTCGCATTTTCGCCTATGGGCAGGTGTTGTCTTCGCTGGGTTTTTGTCGTTGTCGCATTTTCGCCTATGGGCAGGTGTTGTCTTCGTTGTTTCTTGTCGTTGTCGTATTGTCGCCTATGGGCGGGTGTTGTCTTCGTTGTTTCTTGTCGTTGTCGCATTTTCGCCTATGGGCAGGTGTTGTCTTCATTGTTTCTTGTCGTTGTCGTATTGTCGCCTATGGGCAGGTGTTGTCTTCGCTGTTTTTGTCGTCGCATTTTCGCCTATGGGCCGGTGTTGTCTTCGCTGTTTTTGTCGTCGCATTTTCGCCTATGGGCAGGTGTTGTCTTCGCTGTTTTTGTCGTCGCATTTTTCGCCTATGGGCAGGTGTTGTCTTCGTTGTTTCTTGTCGTTGTTGTATTTTCGCCTATGGGCGGGTGTTGTCTTCGTTGTTTTTGTCGTCGCATTTTCGCCTATGGGCAGGTGTTGTCTTCGCTGTTTTTGACGATAACGTTGTTTACCGCATTTGATCGGTAACGCAAAACTCAATAATGATATCATCGGTCTCTGCAAGAATAACATGTGTCGTTTGAAATGTGTCTAATACGAGCTTTAAAACGTTCTTGTTGTGATATGGTTGTGTAATATGCTTCCTATCTTTCGTGATTTTGAAGATCTGGACGCTTAGTTTATCACAGTAAATTTGCTTGTGTGATTACTGCTACCATCTTGTTGATTTTCCATGGATCAATTTTTCATCACGTCTGCTTGTGTTTTCTTTCTCATACTCC
>JAXRKP010000666.1:0-207500 GCA_037039925.1 Doris montereyensis | reverse complement strand
TGGAGAAGTTGTTGTCTTTCCTTCTTTACCTATTACTCCTCCTGACGTTTCTACATTGTTGCCTACTCTAGCGTTTAAATCTCCTAAAAGCATTAGTTCCTGTTTGTGTTTAAGATTATCTGCAGTTATTTGTAAATCATTTTCGAAAATATCTTTTTCTTCTTTAGTTGCTGTCTTCGTTTGGTCCATAAGCTATTAATAATTTAATTTCTCGTCCTTTTGGTTTAATATTTACCTCTAATACCCGTGGGCTTATAAATTTCCAACTTTCTAGCAGCTTTCATGTCTTTTATGCACTAGGAGTCCTACTCCTGCTCTAGCTCTATCTTTGACATCTACTCCTGAGAAGATTAAAATATGATTCGGTCATACATGTTTTATTCCTTGTCCTATTTTCTTTGTTTCTGTAATGGCCAAAATATGTACTTTGAATTTTTCCATTTCTTCAACTAATTCTAACTCTTTTTTCATTTATTGCCCTAACGTTCACAGTCACTTATGCGTTTCCAAGTTCGTTTTCGAAAAGATCAAGCCAATTATATTACATTTATTATTTCTCTGAACCTGTGTGTTTTTGGATAAGCAGGATTAGCCCACTGTACCCTAGGTAGATGGTGAGACTGCCACCTTGAGGCCCCCTACCAGGCCTTGTTATTTTCTATCAGGGGTTAACTTCCTTAGCCTTTAGTCATTCAAGACCAACCTGTAAAGCAGCAGGTTATTATTTTCTGTCAGGGTTAACTCCCTTAGCCTTTGGTCAGTCAAGACCGGCCTGCAAAGCTGCAAGTTATTTTCTGTCAGGGTTAACTCCCTTAGCCTTTGGTCGTCCAAAAACCACCTGCAAGGCAGCAGGAGACTCGTGGAGGGCAGGATCATCTACTCCCCCCGTACAGGTGCTTTTACCCACTGCCCGGAAGTTAAAACACAAAATCTTAAATTGGGCAGGCAGAATTTAGAACAAGTTCAAAGCTGCAATTACCTAGGAGTAATGTAGAGAACACAGTAGAGTACAGGCAGCTGAAATGAAATATCTAAGAAGAGTTGTAGGGAAAACTAAAAGAGACAAAATCAAAACACAACAATAAGAGATTAAACCAAAGCAGATGGCATAAAAAACTAAGATAGAAACAAATCAATTGAGATGGTTTGGGCATGTTAACAGAATGAATTACAATAGAATAGCTAAATCAGTATACAGTGCTAAAGACCAAAGGCCAGACCTCGGAGAAAATGGGAAGAAGATATAAAAGAGGCATTGAAGCATAGAAATTTAATTTTTGGAAGGAAACTGAAAATGCCAGGATAGGGCATCCTGGAGAAAGATCATCTCGGGCATCTAAAATCCATACACCGAAAGGTTGAATGGGAACTGATAAAAGAAAGAAAAGAAAGATACTGTATAGATAAAAAGACATGACGTTGTATCAGAATTTCCTAACTTCATTGAGGTGTAAATAAGAATTCTTGTGTTGGAATTAATATAGGGCGCCAGCCATGAATAAAATGTCCTGTAGGATGATGCAAGGTTTAAGATTAATGATCCCGCACTTCAGCGGTGGACAAGGGCTATACCTGCAACTTTTCATAGTATTTTATCTCTTGAGATTGCAGTTACTTTCGCTTCTTTCAAATCATTGAAGTGGTGATTTCGACATCTTTTAAATGACTCAGATGTCAGTTGACACACCTTCCAGTGCGACTACTGACTTCACTATCTGAATACGGCATATAATAAATCCATGTCATAACGTAAGGCCCTATATAAAATTCCAAACATGAGAAAATTGAAGATCAATTACAATCTATAAACCTTGATATGACGATGTTATGTTTGAAAGTTGTGCGGGCGAACAAGTCACGTGAGGAAAGTATTTCATTACAGCCCCCTCAAATATCTCAGCAAGTTAGGCCGATTATACGGTAGATAATGATATTATGATTTCACATGACATTAACCGCGGAGTATCATTCTGTCAGGAAAATAATCAATTGTTATCTTCTAGCTGTCAAGAGTTTATCATTTATTACTTAGAACGGCAAGCACGGGCCGTAAACTGATAATTGTTTCTGTTTTAGGTTTTAGGCGTGACATTTGGCAGACGGTATCGATATAAATGTCAGTCAACAGCAAAGTAATCACACAATGTATATATTCAGCTATTTGGGGTTTTTATTCAATCCTTTCAGTCTCTCACGTTGCATGTATGTATGTATGTATGTATGTATGTATGTATGTATGTATGTATGTATGTATGTATGTATGTATGGATGTATGTATGTATATATGTATGTATGTGTGTGTGTGTATGCATGCATGCATGGAAGGATGGATTACTGGATAATTTACACTTATTTCCTCGTGTATGAGAATTAGAGGAAACAACCCATGACAATAGTAAAGGGACAAGGACTAAAAAGAAAACCAACCATAACAATAGTAAAAAGAACAAGGACTAAATGAAACGATCCATAACAATAGTAAAGGAACAAGGACTAGAGGAAACGACCCATAACAATAGTAAAGGAACCGAAACTAGAGGAAACGATCCATAACAATAATAAAGGAACAAGAACTAGAGGAAACAACCCATAACAATAGTAAAGGAACCGAAACTAGAGGAAACGACCCATAACAATAGTAAAGGAACCGAAACTAGAGGAAACGATCCATAACAATAATAAAGGAACAAGAACTAGAGGAAACGACCCATAACAATAGTAAAGGAACCGAAACTAGAGGAAACGATCCATAACAATAATAAAGGAACAAGAACTAGAGGAAACAACCCATAACAAGAGTAAGGAACAAGGACTAGAGGAAACGATCCATAACAATAGTAAAGGAACAAGAACTAGAGGAAACAACCCATAACAATAATAAAGGAACAAGGACTAGAGGAAACAACCCATAACAATAGTAAAGGAACCGGGACTAGAGGAAACGACCCATAACAATAGTAAAGGAACCGGGACTAGAGGAAACGACCCATAACAATAGTAAAGGAACAAGGACTAAAGGAAACGACCCATAACAATAATAAAGGAACAGAGACTAGAGGAAACAACCCATAACAATAGTAAAGGAACAAGGACTAGAGGAAACGACCCATAACAATAATAAAGGAACAAGGACTAGAGGAAACGACCCATAACAATAATAAAGGAACAAGGACTAGAGGAAACGACCCATAACAATAGTAAAGGAACAAGGACTAAAGGAAATGACCCATAACAATAATAAAGGAACAAGGACTAGAGGAAACGACCCATAACAATAATAAAGGAACAAGGACTAGAGGAAACGACCCATAACAATAATAAAGGAACAAGGACTAGAGGAAACAACCCATAACAATAGTAAAGGAACAAGGACTAAAGGAAATGACCCATAACAATAATAAAGGAACAAGGACTAGAGGAAACGACCCATAACAATAATAAAGGAACAAGGACTAGAGGAAACGACCCATAACAATAATAAAGGAACAAGGACTAGAGAAACAACCCATAACAATAGTAAAGGAACAAGGACTAAAGGAAATGACCCATAACAATAATAAAGGAACAAGGACTAAAGGAAATGACCCATAACAATAATAAAGGAACAAGGACTAAAGGAAATGACCCATAACAATAGTAAAGGAACAAGGACTAGAGGAAATGACCCATAACAATAATAAAGGAACAAGGACTAAAGGAAATGACCCAAATAATAAAGAACAAGTGACTAAAGGAAATGACCCATAACAATAATAAAACAAGGAAGGAAATGACCCATAACAATAGTAAAAGGAACAAGGAATATAGGACACAACCCATAACAATAATAAAGGAACAGAGACTAGAGGAAACGACCCATAACAATAGTAAAGGAACAGGGACTAGAGGAAAAGACCCATAACAATAGTAAAGGAACCGGGACTAGAGGAAACGACCCATAACAATAGTAAAGGAACCGGGACTAGAGGAAACAACCCATAACAAGAATATAGGAACAAGGAGTACAGGAAACAACTCATAAAAAGAGTAAAGGAACAAGGACAAAATGAAACGACCCATAACAAGAGTAAAGGAACAAGGACTAAAACGACTCACAACACGAGTGAAGGAACGGGAACTAATGGTAACGACTCATAACAAGAGTGAAGGAACGGGAACTAATGGTAACGACCCATAACAAGAGTGAAGGAACGGAAACTAATGGTAACGACTCATAACAAGAGTGAAGGAACGGAAACTAATGGTAACGACTCATAACAAGAGTGAAGGAACGGGAACTAATGGTAACGACTCATAACAAGAGTGAAGGAACGGGAACTAATGGTAACGACTCATAACAAGAGTGAAGGAACGGAAACTAATGGTAACGACTCATAACAAGAGTGAAGGAACGGGAACTAATGGTAACGACTCATAACAAGAGTGAAGGAACATGAACTAGTGGAAACGACTCATAACAAGAAGGAACATGAACTAGTGGAAACGACTCACAACAAGAAGGAAGGAACAGGAACTAGTAGAAACGACTCATAACAAGAAGGAAGAAACATGAACTAGATGAACTAGTAGAAACGACTCATAACAAGAGTGAAGGAACATGAACTAGTAGAAACGACTCATAACAAGAGTGAAGGAACATGAACTAGTAGAAACGACTCATAACAAGAGTGAAGGAACATGAACTAGTAGAAACGACTCATAACAAGAGTGAAGGAACATGAACAAGTAGAAACGACTCAAGGATTCATAACAAGAGTGAAGGAACAGGAACTAGTAGAAACGACTCAAGGATTCATAACAAGAGTGAAGGAACAGGAACTAGTAGAAACGACTCAAGGATTCATAACAAGAGTGAAGGAACAGGAACTAGTAGAAACGACTCATAACAAAAGTGAAGGAACATGAACTAGTAGAAACGACTCATAACAAGAGTGAAGGAACATGAACTAGTGGTAATGACTCATAACAAGAGTGAAGGAACATGAACTAGTAGAAACGACTCATAACAAGAAGGAAGGAACATGAACTAGTGGTAATGACTCATAACAAGAATGAAGGAACATGAACTAGTGGTAATGACTCATAACAAGAGTGAAGGAACATGAACTAGTAGAAACGACTCATAACAAGAGTGAAGGAAAGCAGACAAAAGGAACAGGGCAAAGACCAAGCTTAAATAAGTAATAGGTAATGAGTCAGTTGTATAGTGCACTTAATCCATTTGATGTGCTCGAATGCGCTTCATAGAAATCACGTAATTGCATATCCAAACGATGAACATTAACAATGCGCTAGCCGGGCTAGTTCTGTTTTAAGATTTTATTTGAAAGTCCATATTAAACCAACAGGAAACATAGAAAAAGAGAAACAAAAGCGCATACTAACGTTAAACGCAAAACATGAAGAAGAAGAACAATAGGTAGCAGAAACGTTCAGAGCATGGATTATGAGAGGAGGAGGATCGCCATTTCCTATAAGCGTGATTGTTTGTTTTGTTTTGGGGGGGGGGGTTTGGGGGAGGGGTTGTTTGTTCCCGGTTGCACAATCGAGATAATGCAAATGAATCGATAAAAACACAGCTCCAATCTGCAATTTCAAAGCAGAGGTAGCTACGTAGATTTCCGCTGGAAAATGATCCCAATCCATGGGAGGATCCAGTGGGCTCCCTTATCGTACGCCCGACACTATCAAGTTTTAATTGGTTTTCTCTATCATTCTCAACGGTGAAAAATAGCAGATACAAGTGCAGCTAAAAATGCATAAATATTTGCTCAATTCTCCAGGACGGACTAGGAAGGGCGTATCTAAATACTTTTATTTGCTGTTAGCGTTATCTGTCGGTTTTAGACCTTTTGAAACCTGTTCTTTCCTTCCTTTTTTTTTCTTTTTTTTTTTTTTATTACTCTATGTATTGGATGGAATTCTGGAATTGGTCGTTTGAAATGTGGTACAGATATTTCGGTTTTGGTTTCCTCTTGCTGGAGAGGGAAGAGGGGAAGGGGACGGGAAATAGAGAAGTTGGTGATCATAATATAGTATGGTAAATTGCGTTTCATTCACTTCTATTGCGATTTGATTGTCATCAACTGATCAATACGGCTGAAGAAACACACCAGCTTATCACAATGGTATTTTTTGACACGCCTAATGAAAATAAAATAGAATTGTCGTCTAGATTTCATAGTTTTCCCTTTTTCGAATCCAATTTTTTGTTCAATATTGCAGAGTAACAGAGATATCAGTAAGCTAAACATAAGCAAACGTTCAATGTAGAGGTTGGCATTCGCTGTATGCAGAGACACACGTGATGTATGATAGTATACAGGTGTCAAGTGAGGAAACTGGAGGCATAATAGCCAGTAACTTTCAATTCAACTCAATTCAATTGAATTCAAATGAAATTCAATTAGTTTCATTGCCCTCATGAAGGTATATCATCTTAATTCGCATCGATGTATAAAATACACAATATGTACATTGGAATTAAGAATTAACGTTATTATATAATTTTAATTAATATGAATAGATCTACAATTTTGTAAATATACACATGCATTTGTTAATATGAATATGTATGTGAAAAGGTCATATGTACATATCACAGTAAATCATGGTAAATATTTCTAAAGAAATATTGTTTTACAAGAAACTATAAGAACGGGAATATTCAGAAGAATTTATTTAGATACTGTATAAATATGACATGTGGTTATCCGCGATTACTTATTTGTTAATCCATTACTCTCTCAAAGAAATAAAAACGAAGAAACAATACCGAAATACTGACAAAACCCAACAAAAAACATTTACGTCGTGTATACAACAACAACAACAACAACAACAGCATCAACAATGTCAACAACTTATAGAGGAGTTACTCCACTTTCCTTTACTTCATATTATTCGGGTGACCACCAAACAACAACAAAACGGAACCCAAATAAGTTATATTTGAACGAAAATCCTGCCCTGATATTTAAAAGAACAATAGGTAGCAGAACATAAAGATCATGAGCTGAAACATTGAGAATTAAGTTGGGTTTTTTTTGTTTGCATCAAAGTTTAACACTTATACACTCACTATTAACGGAATGAGTAAACACCGTTTGTCTGGATGTAGTGTTTTTTTTTGGATGATGAAGTTGGGCTTGTCCGCCGTTCCCCCCCCCCCCCCCCCCCTCCCCCATATCACATATTGCAGACTTTGAGTTGACATGGCCAGAGAGATAGAAGTGGGATTTGTCGACAAACTAGACGTCATCCAGGAGGCCGGGGTTCGCCTCGACGTTGGTGAGGAATCAGTTGTTACACATCAGAGCCACTGCTTCACCTGAACGGTGTAGGCCCTTAGCCTTAGATCTATGCGCAGGATTTTATGAAGTGATTCTCTCTGATGTATTTTGCTCTGACCGCCTTCGAAGGGATGGCTCAGGTTTGGCATTGATAGATTCATCGGCCACTTCAATGCCTTCTTGGTTGCATACACGACGCTGTCTGTAGGAATGCGTAGCTCTATGGGGACTTGGGGAGGGGGAGGGTGGATGTTCGTATTCGAGTTAACCGTCACAGTAAGGTGCTTCTCGATTTAGAAAAGTAAGAGATGGTGCGGGCTAAAGGCGAATTGATTTTAGGAGCCACGATTTTATAGCCTCCAAAATTCATCATCATTGACGACGAAGATTGTTCATAACGCATTCATGTTACTGTTAACGCAACGGTGCCTTGTTTAGGTAGTCGAAAAAACTGAAAAGTGCGCAACATGGTGTTTTGGGGACCATGTTGAAAATAATTTATAGTTTTAGTTAGACATCTTCAATGGTAGTGAAATTTAGTGTGTAAAAGTTGCTAAGGTTCATCTCTATTTAAATAAATTTTGATTAAAATTGGACTCATTTTGTTTTGTTGGGGGAGGAGTTGTCATTTTTCATACAAAATAAGGTTTCAAGTCTCAAGTTACTTCCTTCCTATCCCCCTCCCTCCCCCATCCGTACTTTCCTGCTTGTCAATAACCAAAAGGCCCTTCACCCCAACTCTACCCAATACATCACTCACTCACATCGCACTCACTCCCTCATCCCATCATCGACCGTTTGGGCATCATCAATGATATGGCAACCAGTTTCTTTCACTCCTTTCGTTGTTCTGCCTTTCTAAGCTTAAAATGTTGCTTAATTTCAGGCCTGTCATTATCGCATCATCGAAAGCTTGTGAAAGCTGCGAACCCTGAGAGAACCCTTAGCAGCGAGGTACCAAATTACACATCTAAATTAACCATTCAAATTCGTCTGTCTTTTTTTCTTCTTCTAAATGGGACTTAAGGTCATTCGAGCTCCGAGAGAACCCTTGGAACGGTGACAAAGATCGCTACGTCCTCAGTTGGCTTCGGGGCTAGTTGTGGGTCCTTGTAGCTTAATCCACCTTCGGCAACCGGGTGATCCTCATTCGCCTGTCCATTTGCTGCTGTTATCTTCCCATATTTTCCTCTGCTTGCCTCTCTTTCTTCTTCCTTGGACAATATTGTCTTTGCAAGTCCTTCTGTTCTTATTCCATGTTCATAATACATGTACCTTAGTTTCCGCTTTTTCACGGTGGTTAGATCTTCATAAGGCCCAATGGCTTCTTGTATTCTGCTACGTATGTCTTCATTGGATATTTCGTTGTGGTCATTGTAGGAGATGTTGAGAAGTGTCCACAAACACTTCATCTTTATTACTTTTATTTGTATTTCCAACTCTGTTTGTTTAATATTTGTTTGTTTGATTTGATTTCCCCACATCCACAACTGGGGTTTTGGTAGGGATTTTAATTTTGCCCAGACTGCCCTGTAAACAGCCAAGGGATCTTTAACGTGCACAGAGTGTTGTTATCTGCATACGGACCTCGTTTTTTATCGTCCGTCTCTGACAGGACTAGGTTCCGATCTGCCTATCTGGACCAGGGGGGAAGGGTGGCTAGCTTTTGCTCTAAAGAACTCTAGAACATTTTGCACCCGTTTGCGGGGCTCGAACCCACTGTTGAGAGGCCGACACCTCGCCTCTAGACTACCAATTCTGAAGTGGTGATACACGATACGGATGCACATAATATCAGAATGTAATTTGACAAGGGAGCATGTCATTCTGATCTTGAAGCTGAGCGAGATGTTTCTATCTTTCCAATGGATCACACCCTGTCCCAATTGCAAGGCCTGCGACGACCATTATCTCTATGACAAGTGAACGCTATTAGTAGCGTATAATCTTTCCCTCTTTCTTATGTTTGACTTATTAAGTGAAATCTACCAAAAAACGCCCTCTGATTTGTGTAAGACGTGAAGGATTGCCTTAAAACCATTGGCAAGTATTAGATGTCCTTCTTTATATTTTAGTGATTACCTTGAAGCTATACTGTCCAACTAGGCATCTTTCTTTATTTAAGGGGTTATTTTGAACTGTACAATCATTATTATGTTGCCCTTTTAAAATTTGTCGTGGGTTATCTTAAAGCCATATACTCGGTCCTGACATGAGTATGTGTGGCGAATAAGGCGCACGAACAAACAACGACGCAGAAATCGCTCTGCCTGGTGTGGACGTGTTTTTGGTTTGTTCTTCTTGTTCGCCACATATGTCGCATAGGCCGAACATGTCCTGGCCGCGAGGGAAGATTCTGTGCACAGCCACTTTCTTGAACAGCGGTCCACACTTGAGTACGAACGCATCAAATGAGCATGCGCACTGTTTGCCGAAAAATGCTTAGACTTAAGAGTGGACGTAGCAAAATCATAGCACTAGAAGCGTTCCATTATTATATGTTAGGTGTTATAGTGAACTCTGTAGATCTACGCTGTGGAAGCAATTTTATATTATTATGTTATGGGTTAGAACCAGAGTATCATCCTGATAATAAACATGCATATGATTAGTTTTGCCAATTATTTATCTAAAAATGTAATTGCCATTTATAAGACCATTCAAATACTGAATATATGTCGCTTTGTAGAATATGCCAATTATGTACCGTAGAGAATAAATGTTAGTATCCTCAGCAAAAATAAATTGCAGGCAGAATTTAAACTTTCAGGAAGATCATTTATACATAATATAAAAGAAGTGGTCCCAGTTCACTACCTTGTAGTACACTGCATAACTTGTAACAATCGAGTATTACATTATCTTCTATTTCTGAACCCATGCTGAATCCATGCTGACAATCACTAAGCATGTTATGCGATTCAAAATTAAAGCATAAAAGAATCTTTCAATATAGATTGAAACAGTTTATAAACGATACAGCTTGAACAAGTTGGACGATAACTACCTGCATCTGTTCGATTACCTTTCTTGAAAACAGCCTTAATATTAGTTGGTTTCCAGTCAGTAGGAAGTACTCCTGTATCTAATGATTTGTTTAAAAATGATATACAGAGGGAAGCTTAAAAATAATAAAGATGGACGCAATCAGGATCCACACTCTTTGAAATATCAAATTTCAATAATTTGTTCAAAATTATATCTTCAGATATAATAAAATAATCATATCCATTTATTTGATAAATAATAATTATGGTTTTCAAATTTTATTTCATAACTTACCTTAAAGCCATGTGATCAATTTAGGCACAATTTCATCTTATTTAGAGGCTACCTTGACATCGAAATATAATCGTAAAGACGGTTTTTCTTTTATTGGTTCAAATTTAGAAATTATTTTGAAATTGTACTAGACGCACGATTATTTTTAGGTTTACTTGAAATAATTCAACCGTCTTAGACTCCTGTTCAAGTACACATTGGGGGGGAGGGGAGATCATTTTTCAGCCATAATAAAAAAAATGTAGGCCTAGTACTAGACGCTTTGTTAAATGTAAGGGATTATGTTGAAATCGTACTATAGTACTAGACGCTTTGTTAAATGTAAGGGATTATCTTGAAATCGTACTATAGTACTAGACGCGTTGTTAAATGTAAGGGATTATGTTGAAATAGTACTATAGTACTAGACGCGTTGTTAAATGTAAGGGATTATGTTGAAATAGTACTATAGTACTAGACGCGTTGTTAAATGTAAGGGATTATGTTGAAATAGTACTATAGTACTAGACACTTTTTAAAATCTAAGGGATTATCTTGAAATCGTACTATAGTACTAGACGTTTTGTTAAATGTAAGGGATTATTTTGAAATCGTGTTATAGTACTAGACGCGTTGTTAAATGTAGTTATCTTGAAATAGTACTATAGTATTAGACACTTTTTAAAATCTAAGGGATTATCTTGAAATCGTACTATAGTACTAGACGCGTTGTTAAATGTAAGGGATTATCTTGAAATCGTACTATAGTACTAGACGCGTTGTTAAATGTAAGGGATTATCTTGAAATAGTACTATAGTACTAGACACTTTTTTTAAAATCTAAGGGATTATCTTGAAATCGTACTATAGTACTAGACGCGTTGTTAAATGTAGGGATTATCTTGAAATCGTACTATAGTACTAGACGTTTTGTTATATGTAAGGGATTATTTTAAAATCGTGTTATAGTACTAGACGTTTTGTTAAATGTAAGGGATTATTTTAAAATCGTGTTATAGTACTAGACGCTTTGTTAAATGTAAGGGATTATTTTAAAATCGTGTTATAGTACTAGACGCTTTGTTAAATGTAAGGGATTATTTTAAAATCGTGTTATAGTACTAGACGCTTTGTAAGATGTTTATGCGTGAATTGAAAACTTTCGACCCTACTAGGAGCATTTTAAATGTTTATATTATTCTTGAAACCATGTTATTGAACTGGACGCTTTTCTTCTTGTTTTTTTTTCAAGGATTTCAATTATAAGTTTAAAGCCAATTTTACACATGAACGTTTCTTTAAAAGCCAGTCTCAACCAGAAAATCACACACACAAACAAAAAAACTTAAACAAACAAATAATACAAAAACAAAAACAAAACAAGACTGATAAAACTAACTGATCGACGTAGATTGACAGAGACAAACATTAACAAACCGTTATAACTGTCACTCTAGTCATCCTGAATCATCCAGCCATACAAAACTAATTGAATTGTTGTGCAACTGCTAATGTGATCTCTTAAACGATGGCTTTTGTTCCTATGCTAGCTCTCGGTCCAAGGATGCCGTTAGCCATGTTATATCCCAGCTCTAAGTGGAGGAACGCATTATACCATACAACATTTCATTGAGGGAATATCAAAGGACAGAGCTGCCTGCCAGGAAGCCAGTGTACGCTCGCGTGTGTGTGTGTGTGTGTGTGTGTGTGTGTATGTGTGTGCATGCGTGTGTGTGAGAGAAAGAAAGATAGACACACACAGACAGATAGACAAACAGACAGACAGACAGACAGACAGACAGACAGCGAGACTGAGAGACAGTGACAGACTGACAGACGTGTGACTGCGAGAGTTGTAGAAGGAAGGTATTTAGTCACATCGTTCTTACTTCTATTTTTATCTTCTCACATTTCAGGGCACTTCGTATTCCGTAGTTGTAGCCGTATTCCTGAAAACAACAATTGCACCCGGCAGAGAAATAAGGAAGGCCATCTGTTGGAAGTGTGTCGCACAACCTGCTCTGATGACGGCTGCAACGGCGCAAACCCCCGTTGGTTCGTCCATGACGACCATGTTTCTAGTGCTTGTAGTAACAGTATCATTTGTAGCAGTCCAATGTTGCCTTATCTGATTGGTACACCTCTTGGTTGCAACGACTTGAGGCAGCAAGAAAACATTAATATTAATAATGATATTGTTTGACTGCAGACAACTGTAATCACAGTCACAGGAAGTGGACCAAATTTACTCAATTTTGAACTTTGCCTGAAGACAACATACGCTACAAAATAAATGGAAAGTTTGGAGCACAAGCAACATCACCGACCTCTTAAGAATCAACTCATGGAAGTTTACTATCGTATAGTATTCTCATTAGCTGCGTTGCCACTAGTAGACACATTAAATAAATAATAATAAAAATTTAAATGTTAACATCAGCAAAGGAAATAATTTGTGTTTCCTATACCAATCAGTTTTGGCACAAATAATATACAATTTAAAAAGTCATCGTTGTTATTCTCAGAGTCGAAAAAATCTTTGAATGGCAAATATGGAAACAGATATAAACATTGACCAAATTAGTCTCTCCTTCTCAGAAATTGGAAATCCACACGTTTGCTTGGATTCGAGATAAAGTCCTATAATAAACTCAAACTCCAATCTTCATCTGATATAAAGACACATACGTCAACTATCTTCTTTTGTTGACAAAATATCGCTTAGAGAATTCATGATTTTCAGGATCACTGTAACATTATTATCTCCTTGATAGTCTAAATAGTAAAAGGTGATGTGAGTAAATTTAGACATACCATATCAAACAAGAACGCAGCCAGCTATTTTACAAGACCCTTTGTCAAAACTGTATGGTTATCATGTTCCTCATGTATACATCTATCATTGTCAAGATGGAAACAACTGGTATAACCTACTACCGGCTGACCTTTGCTTCTCTCAATGTGATTCTAAATGAATGTATCTGCATGTCATTTAACTCTTCACCTCAAGCTTGATTCTACGTCCACCAAGTACTAGACCAAGAAGAGGCCTACATCACGTGGCCTAAAAAGATGCCTGTTGAACAATTATAATTTCATAATATCGGAAGATTTCATCAGACCGTGTCACGATGGAGGAGTAGATGGAGGAGTCAAGACGAGACTTTCCCTTTCTAATCACTTTTCCCTTTTAGGCTACGTCTCCTTATGTGCGATGCGACGTATAGTCGCGCGCGACTAATTGCGCGCCAAAATTAATCAAGTAAGATTTATAAGAAGTTGTCTCCTTATGCACGACGCGACATCAAGTCGCTCGCGACCATCGCCTGCGATGGAGTCATGTAGCGATCGAGAAACCAGTCGCTCGCGACTGACTGGAGTGTGACTGATTTAAAGCATAACTATTTGTCAAAATTTCTTGCGTGGGACGCATGGCCTGAGTGTGTTGTGTGTAGGGTTGGGAAGGCCCATTGTGAAACATGGCGGAAACACCAACAAGAGAAATTGAGCTTTTGATAGAACTCGTTTGTTGGGAGCCTGCCACGCGTAACCCACAAATGAAAGAACACAGAGACAGGGATTATATTAATAATGTTTGGAAGAGTGTTGAAAAGGAAATGGTGAAAAACTTCATATTCTTGTCGTTTTCGATACATCTCACGTACCCAATATCTATGACGTCTTGTTTTCAATTTATTGTAGGCAGTGAGAATAGCAACACTACTGGACATGAACATGTACATAGAAGAGAGCTTTGCTGTATCCATCTTGATACTAAATTAGTACATTGCCCTTCTCAGTCATTTCCGTCGCTTGCCGTCGCCAGTCTTTCAGACGCGACGAAAAGTTGCTCGCGCATAAGGAGACACTTTTGCCGCTCGCGACTGAGAGACTTCGCGTGAAACTAGATAATTGCTAGCGAATATTCGCTCATAAGGAGACATGCCACGCGACTGATCTCAAAGTGTCTATCATCGCTCGCGACTTAACATCGTGTCGCGCATAAGGAGCCGTAGCCTTACTCTGAATTAAATCTAAAAAAAAAGCACAATGTGAATAACTCTGATTCTCGTGATATTTTTTATTCGTTTTATTCAAATTGTATCGTTTTCGCTTTAGTACATGTTTCAACCTCTCCTGTTTCAATTATTATTCTTCAAGTCGTCGTCGTATAAGGTGAAAACCTCACGACAGCTTAGAACAGTATGTCGAAAGTGGTGTGCAGCTTCTAACAAGTTTCAAAGTTTCGTTTTGTTGTCCACCTTGAGGACAAGAATTGAAACTTTTTTTATTTCATTCTAGATCTGAACCTTCCATTCTCGCTCATTTTTTAACCCCCCCCCCTCTGCTACGTTTCTTATCATCACTGTCTTTTTCTTTCTTTCTTTCTGCTTTATGTTCTTCTTCTGACATCACATTGTGTGATGCCTGAGGTAGTACTTAGATCTAGATTCTAGATATTTCTCGTTTGTTGTCTGACGAAGGGTTATACCCGAAATGTCACGTGTTTGTTCTGTCTTTATTAGTGGAGTTGTCACTTATTGTCATATTTCGCCAATGAAAACAAGTAAATATATATCATTTATCGCTGCCAGTCTAAAAGAAAGAAGAAAATGGGGCTATACTGTTTGCTCCCATTCATTATCGGCACTTCATGAACGATCAAAGGAAAACAATACTTGCTAAATTATCGCTGTCTCTTCTCTAAATACGGTACCATTGTGTCAACCCACACAAGTATCTACATTCATTTTTATATATTGGGGTCTTCGTAACAGTTGTGTCTCGAATTTGAGGCACTCCGTTTCGCTGATTTACAGTATTTTGTACAATTTAGATCCATATGCCTAAAAAAACAAATTATTAAAAATAAAATAAATACAAAAAATAATCCGTCCCTGGGTGGGCTTGAACCACCAACCTTTCGGTTAACAGCCGAACGCGCTAACCAATTGCGCCACAGAGACATCTGATCATCGGAGTCATTTAAAATATAAATTCCTGTTGCATTTATGATGTTTTATTTTTTATTGTTTTGCATCAGATCATCACAGAGATTATTCGTAGATTTAGAGCAATATTGCTCTAGATCGGATCTAGAATCCAGGCTAGAATGAGCTAATCGTTTCGGTCTGCTATGGGACAAGTTGAAATTAATTTTCAAAGAGAAAGATAAAATTAAGTAACAAGTAAGACCTGCTGGGCTAAAGACCCGTTGTTTGTAGACATTTTGCGTTGCCCATTTAGGATTTATTAGATCCTAGATCTTCAATCTAGATCTTTCGCCTCATCCAGCAGGCCTATAGGCTAATGAAATTATTTGTAAAGTAAATACTCTAGAAGATGGACTACTAAGAGTTCCATGTGGGTCTTTTTGTTGTTTCTTTTTCATTGAAGAAAAGGCCATACTCATTGTAGATCTAGATCTAGATCTAAATCTATTCTAAATGTTTTCTAATCTAGATTAGCTAAATCGATCTAAAGATCTTTCTAGATCTAGATCTAGATTTCTAGATAGAATCTTGATCTATTGGTCTAGATCTAGATCCAGAATTAAATTAAATCTAGATCTAGCTGGAGAGTCTAGATCTAGTACAATAATTCTTTGCTTTTCCTTGTTTCATCAGAAATAGATCTAGAGATCCAGATCTAAGCAGAATCTAGACTTATGAATGAGTACTAAGTCAAATGCCACCTTTCTTTAGATTGTCTTTCCATGGATGTGGAGGTATTTTTCCACATCTTAAAAAAGGGTTGAGTGAGATCTGCTTTGGGTACAAGACTGACAGGTACTTATGAAAGTAAATATCTCTTTGAAGCCTTATCTTGTCTTATACTTAGAATCTATCGGCCTATAATGTCAATAATTAGATCTAGATCTAAATCATGATCAAGATCTAGTTTTAGATCTATGTAGATCCGTTTTCACATGATTTCTTCAATTTACAAGACTTTACTTTAATATCAATCTAGATCTAGAATCTATACAGATTCTAGACTAAAGTTTATTCTCATGCGCACAGTGCACACAATTGTGATTCGACACTGACACTTTATTGGGAGAGCGTTTCGTCTTTTTTAAGAAAATAATTTCTATTTTAGTCATTACCAGATCTAGATCTATGCTCTGCATATATATTTTCTCCACAGATTTGTTAGACTAATGGCATCATCCTCTCAGTTATCTTCCAATCGACTTGCTGATGAGAAATCGCCTTATCTTTTGCAACATGCAAACAATCCAGTTGATTGGTAAGCAGCATTAATTTAAAGATTTCCTCACCTCCTTGTTTGCATAGCACAAAACATATTGGGTCGTAGGAACAAAATTTCTTAACATTAAATCATTAATCTGAGCATGCCCGTTAATTTTTAAAGCAAATAGTCTATTCACATGGAGTTTAAATAATTTTTCACGAAAAAGAAAAACGTTTACACTGTTTATTATCATTAGACTTTCAATTCTAATAATCTTTTCTGCTTATGTCAGTAGTTTTGTTGGTTTTTTAAATTTGAAAATGACATTTGGCAGCATTCATTCTTTGTAATATCGTACAGCTTCAAGGGGTTCAATTATATTACTTTGTTGTGGTAGAATATTTGTGTTAAGTAAGAACACCAACAATAATTTCAAAATTTCGGTCCCAGTCCCCTTACGAAGGCACAAGTTATTTATCCTCAATCACCTCCTCTTGTTCAAACTGCGTACTTACACTTGCTTCTAAAGTACATCAAACTAACATAGTGACAGTGTGCTACCCACTGCTAATTCTTTATTTAATTCTTTTTTTTTTTTTACAGGTATCCATGGGGCCCCGAAGCCTTTAATAAAGCCAGAGATGAAAAGAAGCCAATTTTCTTATCCGTTGGGTACTCAACATGCCATTGGTGCCATGTTATGGAGCGGGAATCCTTTGAGAATCCCGCTATTGGACGTTTTTTGAATGAACATTTTGTCAGTATTAAAGTGGATCGAGAGGAGAGACCAGATGTCGACAAAGTCTATATGACATTTGTTCAGGTTGATACGATTATAATTTTCCATCAGAAATGATCATTTGTGCTGTTTTCAATTCCCAGACTCATTTTGTTGCATGAATACTTTCCAACAAGGCAAGAACTCTGATTAAGACTCCAGCTTGATATATTGAAAAAAGAATAACAGAAACTGAAAGAAATTTGTTTATACAGCTCTTTAAACAAATAACAACAAAAAAGCCACGTGTCAAACAGATCCAAGGCATGAAGGATTATGATGAAAGGCTGCGGAAACTCAAAATGCCAACATTCAGTAGGAGAGTTCGGGGGTGATATAATAGAAAATTATTAGAAAATAAACCCTGTTTATGGCGTAAAGGTAAGGGAACTGCATCAAAAGGGTCATCTAACATTTCTTTACGAAGAGGAACTGGAGATAAATTGTTCTACCAAAAGGCAAGCGTAGACCTTTGAAAATACATTTTATTGTGGCACAACTTTCGAACAGTTTAGCATATAAAGTGGTATGCGACAAGACCCTACGTTTAAGAATAGGCTGGATAGGCTGGACAAGCAGGAATTAGTCTACTACTATAAAGCCTTAATCACCACATGCCACGATAAAGACAACCAAGTCCAGGGAACAGGATCATTAGAATCTATGCTGGAAATCAACGCTAAGAATAAGAAAGAAAGGATGATTCTCTGTCTGTCTGTCTCTCCCTCTCTCTTCTCTCTCCCTCTCCTCTCTCCTCTCTCTCTCTCTCTCTCTCTCTCTCTCTCTCTCTCTCTCTCTCTCTCTCTCTCTCTCTCTCTCTCTCTCTCTCTGTGTCTCTCCCTCTCTCTCTCTCTCTCTCTCTCTCTCTCTCTCTCTCTCTCTCTCTCTCTCTCTCTCTCTCTCTCTCTCTCTCTCTCTCTCTCTCTCTCTCTCTCTCGCTCTCTATGTTTATGCTTCTCATGTTTATGCTTCTCATCTAACCATTGTAGTTTGAAAGGTGGTGCTTCTTAAATTTGCAGCTTTGTCAGTATGCATTGACAATTCTTGAGGTTTGTCTTTGTAAAGTTGTTATTCAATTTAATTAGGCCTATCACTAACTGATGACATTTCGCTTAGTTTATTATTCCATCATACTCGATTATAACAACAATTTAAGGCTGTTAACCTTTCTTATTTTCTGCCCTCTTTTTTTTCTTTGTCAACTAATCACACTTCTCTGCACAAATACATGTATTATTCTTCTATCGGATATATTTCTCTAGGCAACGACTGGAGGGGGCGGATGGCCAATGAGTGTTTGGCTGACTCCTGACTTAAAGCCTATCGTGGGAGGAACTTATTTTCCCCCTGATGATAGATATTACGATAGACCTGGTTTTAAATCCGTTCTAACCATTATTGCAAAGCAGGTAATGCTTCGCTTTTTTCCTCAATAATAACTTATATTATGTATAGATATTCACAGATTTGAACTTTTTGAAATACAGTTATCTTTAATCTTCATTAATATGTTGCTGAGTTAACAGTTTAGATTTCAAGGTAAATTCATGATTACTCTCTTATTAAACTTTACGAGCTCTGCCAAAGATATCTGTAACTGTAATTCCTACTTGACATTACCATCTCTGTGAAGAATGTAGTAATTAACTAATGAAGACAGAAAGATTTTTTCTTTTCTCTTAATCAGGAAAAGAAAGATGTAGAGGATTAATTACACCAATCATTTAGATTATAATATTCAGTGTAATGGAAAGTAGTTGCTTGATGGATATTACTAAAGAATTGTTATATCTAACGTGTAAAAAATCATCATATTATTATATAACAGGAATTTGAAGGTTTGTGGTTTTCTTTTTTTTACAGTGGAGTGAAAAAAGAGATCAAATTGAGAATCAGGGAACTCAAATATTGGATGCATTGATGCAAGGTCTTCATGTGTCTGACAACCAATCATCAGAAGTTCCCTCAATAAGTGTAACAGAAAAATGCTTTGAGACTGTCAAGAAAAACTTTGATAGTGAGCAAGGAGGTTTTGGGAAAGCCCCAAAATTTCCTCAGCCAGGTATCGTCCATCTTCTGTTCATTATTTTGTTATGTGTGTTGGGTTTTTGTGTTTTATATAAGAATTCATCTTCAACCTATGTTTTAAACTAAATTGAGAGTCATAGCTATACAAATGAAATCTATAGATGAATAAATTATTCAAATGTTTTCATGTAGCATATTTTACATATATAAATCTTGTGATGGATACAATTTTATAAGACCTGTTGTTGATTTTTAGAGAGACAACAATCATCATTTTGCAATAAACAATAAAGGTATAGCAATTTGTGAATACTTTTATAATGAAAATTTAGCTGTTTTTTCTCCGCATATAATAAATATGAAAGAATGAAGAATGTAAAAGTGTTTCTTTTATACAGAATTTAAATCATGTGACACTGCTGTTTGTTGAGGTAAAGTTTCTTTGGATATTCTTTGTGCCATAATTCTATATGCATTGTATTTGTTTTAAGTTAGTTCATTAATATGTCATGATGGTTTTTGTTAGTGGGCAAACAACATAGAAGAGGCTTAAAAATTTGGGAGGTTTTTTCTTGTATAATTGTACATTTAATTCCTGTTACTCTCTTCATGTTATTCTTTGTGTCTCTCACTTCTTTCTTTCAGTCAATATAAACTTTCTACTTCGATATTTCTCTGGTCAACCTGACTCTGAAAATGGTGCCCAGGCTCTTCAGATGTCTTTGTTCACTCTTCAGAAAATGGCTGATGGAGGATTGCATGATCATATTTCTCAGGTAAGAATCCATTCTATACTTTGTATTACAAAAAAAAAAAACAAATAAAAAATCACAAAAAAATACTATATGGGCTGTAACGGCCTTGAAATAACTTTACTTTACTTTAAAATTCATAGAACAGGAAACATAACTTTTTCTTCTTTTGTTAGTTTCTCATATAAGTGATTGTAATGCATGACTTAGGTTTAGAGGCTTACATCATTTAGCTTCTCTTCTTTCTTTTTTTACATTCAAGAGGAGGACAATGTGTATTATTGTCTTATGTACAGTATTATGTCTTGTGTGTTAAGTCTAGATGTCTGTTAGAAGAGGGTCCTTTAATGAAGTTAATATGGCGGCTTTTTTTGTTTTGTTTTTGTTATTACACTGGATAAATCACATAAAGAAGGCAAAGAAACATATCTTTTTATGGCACAATCTCACTTTCATCAACTAACCGAAATGGGAGTTAATAAATGCACCACACTCTGGATTTTGGACTTCCTAACATCGAGACCCCAGTATGTGTCTATAAAACAGGACAAAGTGCATGATTCAACAAACAATGATCACGAACACTGGTGCGCCACAAGGGACAGTGTTGGCCCCAGTACTGTTCTCCATATACACAAACGATTGCAGGAGCACGAAAGGAAACACCCACATTATTAAATACGCTGACGACACAGCGATAGAAGGTCATATTAAGACCCAGAGTGACCTCGAAAACTATGAGAGTGAGATTTCACTTTTGTCGACTGGTGCGATCATCATCATCTTCAGCTCAACGTTAGGAAGACAAAGGAAATCATCTTCGATTTTCGGATAGATAGTAATTCAAAAGAACACCAGATTGACATAAAAAACGAGAAAGTGGAAATTGTGTCCAATTACAAATATCTCGGGGTCGTTTTCGACGAGAAACTAAAATGGAGCGGACAATCTGCAAAGATCTGTCAAGACATGTACAAACGGATGTATTTCATGAGGCAACTCTATTCTATTGACTTAGACACCAAATTACTAACCATGTTTTTTTAATCTTTTATTTTAACTGTTCTCAACTTCTGTTTGCCTGTTTGGGGAGGAAATGCCAAAGAATTGGATAAAAAAAAAAATTAATCGATGCCTTAAGCATGCGTGTAAAATGCTGAACAGAACACATTTATTACAATTTGATAATATATGCAAAAAACTATGCAACAAGAAATTAAACAAAATCATAGGTGATGAAACACACAACTTGTATGACCAAATAAAATGGAGCCAAAGAAGTGGAAGATTAATTCATTTTAAAACAACAAAACAAAGATATCTTAACTCATTCCTTCCATCGGCTATAAGAAACTACACTCCTCTATTCCTGTTGTAAATTAATGTATTATTTATAAGTGACGCACAGCCTATCCCAATCTTTATGCATTATGTTTTAATACCCAAAATAATGATAACACTACGAAGGATGATTGCATGAGTGTGTGATTGACGTATTTTCAGTATGTGAGTTGTGCGTAAATGAAACTATAACAATTTGAGCTATTCTTGTAGACATTGTAATTTCCTTTGGATTAATAAAGTTTATCTTATCTTAATGCTTTATGGTAGAACAAATACAAAAAATAAATGGGTTTGTGTCAGCCTTTAATCTACTCTATGAGACTTTCTTTCTTTTTCTTTTGGACATGATTATCCTGTAGGTTGTAAGCGTTCCCGTTTCGCGCTTGGTTCTTAAATTGAGTGCGTCTTTATCAGATCGTTTCTGGTTTGTAAAAATATAAAAATCCTGGTGTTTTGCCTTTTGTTCATAGGTACATCTTATGATTTTTAACCCTTCAAATCAATCAAAATGAATAGCCCCATGCAACTCTATACATAAATTTTAGAAGGTATGCAAATTTTCATGATGTGTGATTGCCGTATAAAAATCTGATGCTGTGTTACAATCCAATTCTATGTCAATTATATCATATAGATTGTTTTGGGTTTTTTTACAGTGAGGGGAAATCTTACAAGACAACTAAAAAGCATTAAATAATTATCTTATTTAAGTATACCCTGCGAAGAAAAGGGGAGATTTAATTCAATTAAAAAGAATGGTTCATGACATTGATAATATTGACGATAAAAAATTCTTTAATTATTCTGCTGTAACTTTTACCCGGGGTGATAAACTTAAAATTCATACCAAGGGATGCTCATCCGACATGAGTATAAGGGATCCAGAGCAGTTGAAATAGGGTTGACAAGAACCATTTCAAAGTATTATACTATTATTTTCTAGGTTTATATGCGAAAAAATATTCAAATACGGAAAAAAAATGTTTTGAATGAGATTTTCTCAAAATGTCACTTTTTGACCGTGATTTGCGATCTTCTTTTTTATTTATCGTCCGATTCCCCTCAAATTTGGTACATAGCATCTATGAAGAAATACAAAATGTCGCTCAGCAGCGATTTTTGATATCACTTCAAATTTTGGCAAAAAAATTGTGATTAATTTTGACAAAACTTGGAAAGGTTGCTATATGCATTTGTATTTTAATTCATAAAATTAAAACCATTTCATTTATGCAAAAAAAAGCTACAGGGTGCAGCTAGATGTTGAACCGAAAAACTTTTGTGCAAAAGTTACAGCCAAGTTTGTTTTCAACTGAAAAAGCCTATTTGAATTAAAACTGAGAAGATTGGCATTGAAAACCTCTCTAGCGACGGATAATCACCATTGTGGCAACACAGTTCTTTTGCTTGGCTTTCGGGAACACTACACGTCGATCGGCGGCGCTGTGTAAACACGCGCACAAGTATAGGAATAGTGGACAAAAAAAAACTAACTGGTCATTTTTACAGCTGTCTTCACAGCAATGTACATCTAGTCCAATTTTACAATCCTCTTACATTAGTAACAAAAATGCCAGAGACTGTCAAAAGAGTAAGGGGGCCACCCGTCTGAAGTGTTTACTTTATGTTATTTTATTTTCATCTCTTTACTTGCGTTTTTCTCAAAATGTTTTTTTTCACACTAAAATTCTATCTCCTCCGTCATTTATAGACTGATTTGTATATTATTTCACACACAGGCTGCTCTCGTCAATGTTAATAGAGTTTTTTTTTTCTGATATTTTGTAAACTTTTTGAGGAAATATTATTTTTAAAATTTTAGAAAAGCCAATTTTGCGTATGAACGATATATGCTATTTTTAAAAATTCATTTTTTTTAAAGTATCCAAAATATCTAAAAACCCAATGGTTTTCTTTAGATATTGAATGGAAAAATGATCTGCACAGGTTTTGAGTAATTTTATTCATAACCGAGAGAGGAGATGGCAGCCATTTCCTTGGCAACCAAGGACGATACAAACTTTTCAAAGATATAGGATGACTATATTTTGACAGTTTCTCATATATGTACTAAAATCAAAAACCCTAACTCAAAAGCACAAAAAAATCACCCTTCCCCATCCCCTCTTAAGTCTATGAATAGTTTTAAGATAGCCATTTATAAACAGCTCCATAGTTATAAATAGTTTTTTTAATGAATGATTTGAATCTCACAATATTTCATAATATATCATTATTATTCTATGATTACCCAACATAAAACTCAGGGCATTTAAAGATGATTTGACCTAAGTTTGATGTGACATGATATGTTGAATGCTGTAAACCATTTAAAATGTAAAGGTATAGTAAACAACTTTAAATATCATGGTACAATGATTTATTTCATGCCTTTGCAACCTATTTCATATAATGTTATCTTTGTGGTTTGTCTTTTGTAGGGTTTCCATCGTTATTCAACAGATCGAAATTGGCACGTTCCCCACTTTGAAAAGATGTTGTATGACCAAGGACAGTTGGCTGTTTCGTATGCTGATGCATATCAAGTAATGTGTAAACCATTTTTATTTTTTTTGTTGAACTCAAATTCTAGTCAATGACTTTTTTCCATCCTGTGTGTTTATTTTACTATATATTGACTTAGGTGAAAGATATGACATTGAGTAATATTAACTCATAGACTACCCAAGATCCGACACAAGATTATGGCTTGTTATCATTTTCTCTTCATTCTTTAAACACAATGTTCATAAAAGATCAAACTTAATATTGGCACCAATAAAAATCGGTTATGTGTCGTTAGTTTGTCTGAGTAGGGATGAGTGAAAGTGTGAAATTGAGAAGCTAAAAATCTTTTTGGGTGGAGACTTTATTCACACAATACACTGCTTCCATTTGTAAATAGATGAAAACAATGATTGGAAAACGATGAGCCTGTAAACTGATTAAAAACAGTGTGGTCTATGTTGTTTCTGACTTGATCTACTTGTAGTACTAGTGGTAGTAGTTGTTTCGTATGTTGACAAAGAAAATGGGCTTAGTCGAAGACTTGCAGTAAAAAAAATCATAAAAAATCAACTGTTCATGCTATTGAGCTCATTCCATATGAAACAGAAGTAGAATTGCAATCGCGTATACGTGATCTTTCTATAGTTATGACCCGGCAACGCTATGATATCACACATGTGCAACAATTGTACTATGGTGTAAGTGTAGCGTGATCGCATCCGTGCGACAATGGTAGTCTATGAGTTAAAGCCCCATAGGAACAAGGACTAGATAAATACAAGGAATAGACAGAAAAAAATCCTGGCCACCATGGGGAACGAATCCGCCTCCTCTGCGTTGGCACCCTTCGCCTGGCCGTGAATAGAAAGCGTGCTATCAACCGAGCTAACTACGCTCCTTCACGTAATATAATATATATATGTGCATTACATGCACGGGGTGCCAGTAGCTCAGTCAGTAATCTATCTGATTATCACCCGGGAGGCCCAAGTTCGATACCTAGTCTGGGCAATTTTTTTGGGCTCTCCTGTTGACTCATCGGTGAACTAGGTAGTTAGAGATCTATTCAGACAGGGGGAAAATAAAGGCGATGTGGAAAGCAATGCAAAGCTACCACATTATGTCACAATTATGCCTGGTTAAAACCAGGACTCTACGCTTGTTTATACGCTTGGTTATCCTATGTTCAACACTTGACTATGGGACTTATTTTACATACATGCATATTATATTTTGGGTTCATTTTTCACATTTTGATTTTGTAACAGCCGACCAATGTGTACATTTGGGTTCCTTGTTTTCATTTCAGATAACTAAAGACTCATTTTATGCAGGCATTGCAAAGGATATTTTTACATATGTAAACAGAGACCTCAGCCATCCAGTAAGAAACTGTGACTTTAAAATGTCCATTGAAATGCACCACATAACCTTTTTATTTTAATGAATAGGTTTGCAAGTTATGTAGTCAACTTTAGAGACTGAATAATACTGAAAACATTACAGTTGTGTATAAACACCTTGATGCTATCATTAGGCCTAGGCAAGACTCGCTTTTCTATTACTCGTTGATACCAACTACCGTCTTCTCTGGTCTTGCGATATTCAAGTACTCGCTTTTAGGAATACCACAAGACTGCCACACGCTTTCATGACTGCGAATATGAACACTCTGCGCCGTGTGATCTCCATGCTGTCACCGTGATAGAAGGAGAGGGTGCGGTAGCGGACTGAAAATTAGCTAGGCTAATGCCCAGCATGAAAAGAAAGGGATGGGTAGGGGTGCTGCAAAGGGTGTAGTGGGAGGGGGAGGAGGGTAACAGTAAGCGAAAGGTGCAGATGAAGAGACACGACTTAGCCTTACATCACTACGGTGTTACTACCCCTCACTCTCACTCTCAGTCTGGTCTCGTTGAGGCAAAGTAGTTGATAGTTACAGTGTCGGTCGGTATCAAAACTAGAGTTAGTATTCATCACCTCTGGTCTCAAGACTGGTGAGATTCACATAAAGGCCTCAAAGTCTTGTATTTGTTGATATCGAGTAATGACTCGTGTAGCACCCAGGCCTACTTGTTAACACTTCCTTGACAAATTTTCATTGTGAAATTAGGTTGAACTTTTACACATTAGTAAGTGATCTTCTTTTCCTGGATGTTTACGTAGATAGAGATAAATTGCTTGAAATAAGAATAAACAACAAAATAGGTATAAATAACAAAATTGGTGTAAATAGCTTGAAATAAGTATAAATGACTTGAAAACGGTGACTTGAAATAGGTATTAAGGACTTGAATCTTTTCAAAGGACTTTATAGTATCATATTTTTCTTCTCATATGTACGATTACAATTTTTTAACTCATTAAAGTCAGTAGATAATTACTTCTTTATATCTGTCCTGAATGCACTAAAATATTTTCTTCCATCATCCAGATTGGTCCTTTGAAATGTATATTTGCTTTTAGGATTTTTTGTACTTGTTTTAACAGCCGATTGTTCTTCCTTTAACGATAGCTCTTTGTTTTCTCTTATAACATTGCTTGCAAGTTTCACCGTTCATACTTTCGCTTCTCTAAGTGTGGATCATCTCTGTTTACAGGCTGGAGGATTCTTTAGTGCAGAAGATGCTGACTCGCTACCATCTCACTCTTCAAAGGAAAAGAAAGAAGGTGCTTTCTGCGTGTGGCAGTTTGATGAAATTAAGACTTTGCTCTCTGAGAAAATCAAGGAAGATTCTGATATTTCTCTTGCGGACATTTTTTGTTATCATTATGGGGTCGTTAAAGAAGGAAATGTTGATCCATTACAGGTAGGCCTTATTTCAAATATGTCTTGAAATGATATGAGGTATATTCTGAAATAATTTTTATTCAAACAAAGCTGAATTGTCATATCAAATAAAATATTTGTAAAGATATTTTTCCATTCCAATCATATGTCAAAAAATGACTCCCAAAGTAATTTTGTCTGCAGCATTGATAAACACATTGAATTTGTTCTCTTCAGAACAGCCATGTATATTGCCCTTTTTTCTGTACAAATTATTACATTTAATTCAGATAAAATAGCAAACGTTTTGCAATATGAGGAAACTTTAAAGAGAGCACTTTTGCATTCACTCGGAAAGTCAAAGTTTGGTGACACTAGAACATTCTATACTGCAAAAGTGAATGGGTTTTCCAGTGGCGTGCTTGTGTTTTCTGAATATTTGACAGAAGTCACTCTACAGAGCGTCTCAAAACTTTAAAAGCCTCGGACGAGCACTTCACTTTCACATCTTATTTTTAGCACAATCTGATTTGACCAATCAGAGCCCACTATCAGTCGTTGATCGAAGAAAGAGAGAGGGCTATTCGCAAGCTGCTAGTTTCTTGGCTCCCCACTGGCTTTCCCCTTTTAGCACGCAAGTTTATAAAGAGTATAAGAGCACATTGTATTATACGTTACCTATCACAACACACATGGTTGGTTGAATAGAGCTTTCCAGTGGTATTAGCCATATTACATTACAACGTTGTATAGATGATCGAAAATGAGACAAATCAACAACTTTCTCTGTTGTGAACAAAAAAATTGGGCAGTTTGGACTACCTAGTAAAATTATATCAAATCAAAATCAAGATTTTACTAGGAACCGGGATTAGCTTTGGCTCAATCAGCTGTAATGGCTTTGAAAAATTATTTCTTTCTTACTTTCCCAAAAGACAAGGCTTTCACTAAATGTGTATCTTTACATCTATTTTTTAAAGGATCCTCATGAAGAGCTGACAAACCAAAACATTTTAATCATCAAAGCAGACATAGAAAATGTGGCTTCAAAATTTGAAATTTCTTCTGAGGAGGTAAAACTGTGTTTGGATAAGTGTCAGCAGATTCTCTTTAAGGAACGACAACTGAGACCCAAACCTCATCTGGATGACAAGATGGTAGCTGCCTGGAATGGTTTGTCGTCTTCCCTTTCATTTGTTCAGACACATTTTAAAGAGAGGTTTAAGAACAAACTTAATTTTCTTTGCTTTTTATTGGTGCATTAATAAAGTTTTTGTATAAAAAAATTTACTTTGTATTTTGTAGTCCTGTACATTGTTTGCTTTTTGCTTAATTTTTCGTTTTATTATTTTTTAAATTATTTGTTTTGTTATGGGGGGAAGGAGGGTGGATTGCTTGTTAGGTAAGGAATGGGAGGTTGATTTCCATATAACTGTAAGTGGAAATGTGATTATATTAAGTTTTGAAAATGTGTATAATCACCACGTTTATTATCTTTTACTATGTAAATAGCTTGTGTTTAAAAAAAAAACCCGAGGTGATCGTATGAGATGTTTTGAATTCTGTAAACCTCTATCGTCTATTCCTCAACAGGACTGATGATATCTGGTTTTTCAAGAGGTGGCCAAGTTTTGAATGATTCAAACCTTACTTCAAGAGCAATCAAAGCTGCCGCCTTTTTGAGGCAGCACATGTTTGTACCAGAATCTTGTTGTTTATTGCGTAGTTGTTACACTGCCAATGAGCAGGAAGTGGTGCAAATGTAAGCCATGCTTTTGATAAGATTTTGCTATATGGTGATAATGTTATATGAAGTTATGCTAATGTCATCAAGATTTTTAACTCAAGAAAAGCGCCGGCCCTAAATAAAGGGTGTGTTGCTGTCCGTCCGGGAAGCGCGCAGGCACTATATTTAGGGCCCGCCAGGCACCCTATATTTAGGGCGATACCCTAGGCATCTTGAATGGAAATTTCATTCCTTACATGGTTTATGACGTAGTTTGACCTTTGAGTTCATAGTTAAATAACAGCCAATGAGATTACAATTTATTTCCCAATAGCCTCGTTATCATTTGTCAAATTGGCTTTCCCATTCAACACACTTCGTGAGAGGTCTAAGTTGATTACACGGCTCTAGCTGCTAATGTTTAGTCCTTAGTTTAAGTTTCTTTTGTTGCAATAACATCTCAATATGAATCCTTATTCTATCAACTTATAGAAAATGCATGGTTTAAACATGACATTATTCAAACTGAAATCTAAATCCTAGCTTCGCCCGTTGCACACACTCGTTTTCATTGAATGTAAGAAGGTCACTTCTGGTAACATGGCAAGCTCTATTGTTAAATGACTGCATTGGAAATGTAGTATTTTGATTATATGAAAATAAATGAGATTAACACTATGAGTGAAACTTTATGTGATTTGACCCTTCAACGCAATATTCCATTCTTTTCAGAATTTTTACCGTTAAAATAAAAACGTTATCTCTTTTTGAACGCACTCCGTGCCAAAGTTTTAGGCTGTGTGAGGAGAAAGCAGATTTTATTATGGAGATGAAATGAGTTTCTTTAGATTCAACAGTATATGAGCAGTGATGTCATACACTGCATAAAAACTTTGAGCTGTGATGTCTTATTTCTTTCTTTCTGTATCAGTTCACATTCTACCTTTTGGTGTTTGGGTTTTAGATGCCCGAAATGATCTTTCTCCAGGCTGCCCTGTCCTGACATTTTCTGTTTCCTTCCAAAAGTTAAATTTCTTTGCGTTAATGCCACTTTTATATCTTCTTCCCACTTTCTCCGAGGTCTGCCTTTTGGTCTTTTATTGAGTTTTAACACTGTATACTGATTTAGCATTGTCATTGATTCTGTTAACATGCCCAAACTGTCTCAGTTGATTCATTTCTATCTTAGTTTTTATGCTATCTGCTTTGATTTGATCTCTTATTGTTGTGTTTCTGATTTTGTCTTTTTTAGTTTTTCTTACTACTCTTCTTAGATATTTCATTTCGGCTGCCTGCACTCTACTGTATTCCCTACTGTCTAAGGTCCATATTTCACTGCCATAGGAGAGTAGGACAATAAACTGTGTTGTATACTGCCATTTTGGTTTTTGTTGACAATTCTTGTTTACTTACAAATGCCTTTCCTAGATGGTTATATATTGCACTTGCCTTTTGGATTCTCTGGCTGATTTCTTCTCTTAGTTTTCCCTCTGAGTTAATCATTACTCCTAAGTAATTGTAGCTTTGAACTTGTTCTAAATTCTCCCTGCCTAACTTAAGATTTTGTGTTTTAGCTTCCTAGTTACTAGCATTGTTTTGGTTTTCTTTGCATTACTCTCATTCCTCTTTTATTTAATTCATTATTTATTATGTTGATATTTGACTGGAGGTCCCTTTCTGATTTTCCAAACAGAACTAAATCATCGGCAAATGAAAGCATTGATACATTTACTGGTTTGAGCTTCCACATACCTACATTCATTTTCTTCATGTTTGAGGATGTCTTTGGGACTGAATCCATAAATATGATAAACAAAAGAGGACATAGGATACAACCCTGTCTTACTATTATATCTACATCAAATTCTTCAGATACATTTCCAACTACTCTCACTGCACATGTTGGTTTATTGTAAAAACTTTTAATGGCTTCTATTAAATGTTGTGTTCTTTTAAAGAATGCCATAGTTTGTCCCTCCTCACAGTGTCAAATGCCTTTTCTAAGTCGATAAAACACAGGTGCAAGTCAATGTTTCTCTCAAGTAATTTTTCTATTATTTGTCTAATTGTAAATATGTGATCTTGTACTCTTCTTCCTGGTCTAAATCCACTCTGGTGTTCTTCAATCTGATCCTCTACTCTTTTCCTAAGTCACATTTCCAGAATCCTGGCTGATGTCTTACAATGTATAAAAACCATTCCTGAGAATTTTTATGAGAAGGATTTTCTTTTATGAATACAGATATCTATCATGATTTTTTTTCATCAGTTACTGTTTATGCTAAGTTATACTGGCAGAATTTTATCTTGTGATCACATTTTGGACCCAGTTTATATTTTTGGGTTGTTTTTTTTTCCTCAAATTTAACAAAGAATTCTTTTTTAACCCTCTTCTTTAGATCCAATCCCATCAAAGGATTTGTTGATGATTATGCCTTTGTCATCCGTGGATTGTTGGATCTGTACGAGACTTGCTATGATGAAAGCTGGTTGGCATGGGCAGAACAGCTTCAGACAACTCAAAACGATCTCTTCTGGGATGAGGAAAACGGGGCTTACTTTAGTAGTCCTGAGGGAGATAATTCAATTGTTTTGAGGATTAAAGAAGGTAACTATGGTTTGGAAATTACTATCAGATTTTAATGTTGCTTGCTTTTTTTATAAAACCCTAGGTGGGAGGTGGTTAATGGTATTGTAATTGTTACTTTTGTCATCTTTACCATTTGTTTAATTTCGGGTTGGCCTTTTTTCTTCTTCAGATGGGTGGTTTGTACTCGTAGGTTCAACTTTTTCCCTCTCCTTCTTTTACATGTGTCTTTCATCTTTCTGTTTCCTCTTAAATCACTGCTGGATTACTGTCTCTCGTGGACAGACTTTATTTCATTGAAATAAAGGAGGTCTACATTTCAGTCGATTTTTATTAGTATGATACCCTATGTCTAAGCCTCAGATTAATTATCTTTCTTTTTGGTCATCTTGCTGATAATTTGTAATAGGCTGGATCAATTTCCATTATTTCCCTTTGTTGGTCTGTTTTTACCACCATAAGCCAATAGCTCTTTACTTCATCTCTATAATTTACTTAGTTAAAAAGATCAATACCATAATCCATTCATAAAAATAATGAGAGTATAGGAGTACAGTAGTCTCTGCCAAAATGCACGGTCCATGGCTGGAAAAAAATTGTGCATTTTGGTGCAATCCCACTACATATATTTACATTGCCATTCTTGTTACGACAATCTCTTTTGTTTTGTTAGTTGTTTGTTATTGTTTGGGTTTTGTTTGTTGTTACTTGATTTGAGGATAGTTCCCAATTATAGGCTTAACATCTTCTCATAGATTGTTCACTCTTCTCTCACTCAAGACTACAAGAAGGGATGGGATGGTGGAGACTTTCGTCAAATAGGACATGAAAAAATTGTGCTTTATGGCGAATCGTGCATTTTGGCGGCGTGCAGTTTGGCGGAAACTACTGTAATGAAATACCACACAATTTTTTAGTTATAAACGGTGTTTCTTAAAACCACACAGTGTCAAGAAAAGAGAGAAAAAAGTTAAACAAGTTTTACTTGTATAATGTGAGATAGATTAAGGACAATAAACTAATAAAGAGAGGAGAAAAAAGGAAGATCAATTTTTGCTATTTCTAAATTGTTTTTTTCACTGACAGATCACATTCAATCTGTACATTCTGTAATCTGGCATGGGATGCATCGTCAACATGTATGCTCTTCGGCTTCTAATTTAATCAATAAAGAGAGAGACAGAACTCTTTTTTTTCTCTTGTTTAATGTTGTTGTATCAACACTACTTAAAAAGGAAGTATGGATTAAGAATTCATTATAAGAGAGGTATTTTGTTTACAAAAACATTGCAGAAATCAATGGTAAAGTAGAGTGAAAAGTTAAGTTCCTATAAAGGCCATTAAGGCCCATAGAGTGGGAGCTTGTCCTGGTTTTTATATCATGAAGCAGAACAGGTGATAATAATCACCTCAGGGACAGGGTGCTAGACTGATGCAGGTTTTTTACTCCTAAGCTAGTGCTTGTACCCATTTGCACCTGGATCCAGTGGGGAATATGTGTGTTAAGTGTCTTTCCCAAGGAACACATGTCAGGCATAGCTTTGCTAGGATTCAAACCCGGGACCTCATGATCCCAAGTCCAGCAGCCTAACCATTCGTCCATTACAGCCATGATGGTAATGTCTTTATCAACTTTCACTTTTCGTTATCATCAGAATGATAAGCATATTGTTCTCACAAATTTTAAGCTGTTTTGATTTTTGAAATTTGTTCACTCAGCAGATTGTTGAGTGGTCATATCCTGCGTATCATTTATTTTTCTCTGAAAATTGTACATTTATCTACTGGTCTAAAGGATCACAGCAGTTCAAAATGATTGTACAGAGATGATTTTTGTGTTTTTTAAGCATTGAAAGCAGTTGCTGTCATTTTGTTTTACAAACCAAATTTAATTTTACAACTTAGAAACTTTCTTGTTTCAGATCAAGATGGTGCTGAGCCAAGTCCAAACTCTGTGTCAGCAATGAATCTTGTAAGACTTTCATCTATTTTTGACCAGCCCGACTGGAGAAACAAAGCAGAGAGAATTTTCAAGACATTTTCAGAACGCCTTGACAAATTGCCCTTTGCTGTGCCAGAACTTGTGAGCTCTCTGATGTTTCATCATTCTCCTGTGAAGCAAGTAAGTTTGAGTGGTTTCCTGTAGTCTCCTTTAAGTTAAGATTTGGTCTTGATATAATTTCCGAACATAATATGCCCATTTGTACCGGGTATCATTTTTCTTTAAATATTTTTTTGTCAGATCAAAATTTTGTAAGTGTACATAAGTGATTTGAAAATGCCTAGGAATTCAGACAAATAAAATCATCAATGCATTTAGTAAGAATTCTGAGTCTTTTTTTTTTATAATTTGCCTTATCAGTCTTAGTTTTTATTGCATTTCCCTATATTAAATTTCATGTCATACCGTTTCTTCCACAGGTCATCATCGTTGGGGATAAAGACAGCGATGATACAAAGCAGTTACTACACATAGTTCACAGCCATTTCCTTCCCAACAAAATTCTGCTTGTTACAGATAGTAGTCCTCAGTCTTTTCTAACAGACAAAGTCGCCATTATTAAATCCTTTCAAAGATTGACGGAAAAGCGACAGCTTATGTCTGTGAGAATTTTACATGTTCGTTGCCTGTTAATAGTCCAGATGAGCTTGAAAAACAGTTAACAAAATAGAAATCTCTCCACATTCTTCATGGCTCTTTTAACCTTTAGAATATTTGATAACCATTTTGTGATGATGTGTAAATAAAAAAGGAAACAGAAATCAGAGTGCTTTTCTATTTCTTTCTATAACAGATATATTTATATATATATTCTTCTTCATAGCTACCAACCAGTACTAAAAAAAAAAAGTATTTACAATGTTATTAATGTAGTATGTTTTTTAGGCTTTGAGTCCGTAACTTTAAACATTAGGTATATGAGGGTTAACTGTGTGTTTGTTTTTTTTTAAGAAACCTTAAGTTAACAGCAGACTCAAGGAGATTTTAGTGAAAGTTTGGAGACACCTTACCTCTGGGCCTCAGTGTCCATTATCCTAGTGTATTCCAACTAGCGCATACGAATGGTAGGAAAGGGTAAGTGGGACGGTGTGTGTCCATATAATTACCTCCATCTTGGAAACAGAGACATACTATAGAAAGAAAGATGATGGGAAAAACTTGTCTGTATGCATAAAAACTTAGGCATAGAAAGTAGTATTGGATTTTGTATTATATTCAAAACTAAAGAAAACAATAGTGTATCTAAAAAGAAAAAACAAATTCGCGAGAGGGAGTGGTATTTCAAAAACCTTCAACAGACTGTTTATTTAAAGTCAAATATGAAATATGAAATTATTTACTTTCAGGAATACTTTAATAAAACAAAGAAAATTAAAGATGACAAATATAATTTTCTTTTGTATTTTAAGGTTCATAAATCCAAAACAAGTGCTACTTCTGTTTTCTTAAGCATGGGCGCCGGGCAGAAAAGTATTGAAGGTTATTGACATCAAACTCAGTTAAGATACTAAATACATTCAAACCTCCTTGTACTGCCAACCGTTGTGCCAGTGGTAAGTTGGCATTGTAAAGGGACTGGGGATAAAATGAAGACACCCTTAACTAGCATTAGCAGGGAGATAATCAAAGTAGGCCTACATACTTTTTATTATGTAGACCTACAAGAACAAGGGAAACGGTAAGTCTGACAATACAATGTAGGCCCACTACATGTGAAAAGGCTACTACTGTAATACAATGCAGTAGCAGAAGAAGTAGGTAGGCCTGACCACACCACTACACACTCGTCTGGGTTCCATTAGCCTAGGAGGATTACATTGAGTGAGAGAGGAGTGGTGAAATACGTGGGGATGAAACACGTCGCCAGTCAGTGCACTTATGCTTTTGTATATTTACTCAGTGAGACAAACTAGATTCTACCTGCTTGTATCAAGGGGAGGGTGAGACAAGTTGGCGGTATAATAAATTGTATTTTACCATAGTTTTCAAGGAACATCAGCACCAAATCATTGGCGGATGGCGATATAATGTGTTAATTCATTGTTTTTGTATACTGTCTGATCCGTACGAAGGCGAAAAGCTGGAGTGTATAATGTAATGAATGAAAAAAATAATCAGTGCATGTGAGAAGCAAATGTCTGTATTTGAATAACCATAAAGTTCATTCATTTTGCCATATTTTTCCATATGACCTTGTTGTGTTGAGTTAACCAATGCTTTCGTAAATACTTTCATTTCCAACTACGGACAAATAAATTTGATAAGTCTGCTCTCCCATCAAATTTAATCTTACGTTATTTTCAAAATACACCTTCTGTTTGAATTCTTCAACAAATCTGTTTATGATGAATGCGTGTTGCCATGTTAGTGTAACTAGCATTAGCAATGACATCTCATGAAAAATGTTTGCTTCCAAATTCCAAGATCTATAACTATAAGATTTCCTGTGTATTATTAAATTTACAATATGTTTAATGCACACAACAAAGTGTTACACATAAGTACATCTATGTACTCCAGATATATTTCAACACCATCTCATATGTAAGAAATAACAACATTCATAAACATATGCATACCGATCAGATGCTGCAAATCAGAACAAAGAAATATTTAGTTTCATTCAATTTATTGAATATTATTGTACAATGGTAATGCCTCAATTATGGTAATGCCTCAATTAAAAATTTTCTCTGCATGTTGACATGAGAGACATATTGTATTGGATATGCATTAAAAAATTACATCAATATTGACAGAACAGATTTGCTGCAGAGATAATAGAAGAGTTTAATTTATGTAAAAGAAAAACAACTTATAAATGTACAACTTTATAATACAGTCAAGCAGTGATTTAATATCTTTCTTTCACAACATAATGAAATTTATATAAACAGTTCTGTATAAAATTCTAGGAAATCTTTAGTACATGATAACAACTATACACTGCTTAATATATTGCTTAATAAGCAATTTTGTCGTGAGTTATCACATTAAAGAAAAATTCAAAATTGGATCAACAACAAAAATAACCTTGCATACACCGGTCATTAGAAATCAGGAAACCTTATCGTTACTACACAAAGTTTTATTGTGAAAATGATAAAGCAGATGAGGCAGTGACTATGGCAAGATATTATATATGTATATGTGGAAAGAAATCTACATGAGGAATTTGTATGCAACGTGAGACATGTGCCAAATTTCAAATATCCATATCAAATCATAGTTTACAGCTCAATCTATCTGTTTCAAAACTGCATTTCTTACAACAGCTAATATCTTTCTAACGTCAGACAGCTAGAAATGCAATTTTATTAAAAATAGTAAGTCATTTATCATTTTCAATGTAAAATATCTCAAAGTGAGGCTGAAGTTTAATTCGCACTTTGCAAATAAACTCTTCATGTATAATTATGGAAGGATGGAAGTTCCTAGATTGGACCCACAATGACACTGCTTTGCTTCTCTAATTTTTTTTAAAGACGTCACTATATCTCTACAATACAATGATAAGATTCCCAGTCACAGGACTTGATATAATGATTTCATTAATAGTATTATGGAAATGGTTTTGTACCCTATTAAAAAACTAGATGCTAGATAACATAAATGTCAACACCACAAGTTTAAGAAATGACAGTGTGATCTCCCCTTCCCACGGTCACACATCTGACCAAAAGACCCTTCAGCAGCACAAACCAATTTTGAATTTCATAGACAAGCTGTAATATCATAATATTGTCACAATATTACTTGGTACAAGAGATCTTATTGTAACTTTGTTTTATGTCTTTGCTTTTTAAATAATAAAAAACACAAAATCAGACCCAGCGAGGCAATCATTAAATATAATTTACTGTCATTGATAATGAATTATCAATCAGGTTTCGCTTTTACAATAGCTTCGTGTACATAAAAGATAAAATTAAAAAACAGTACATACAATAATAGTATTGGGACTGAGTGCCATTTTTTTCTTGTAACATGAGTACATCAATCAAGAAAGTAAGTACTACACATATAGAAGTGGTGTCAGTGTCCGAGCGGTTAGGCTGCCGGACATTGGACCACCAGGTCCCGGGTTCGAATCGTAGGAAAGCATTAGCCAATTTTGTGTTCCTTGGAGCACTAGCTTGGGAGAAAAAATCTGCATCAGACCAGCGTCATGTCCAAGAGGTGATTATAACTACCTCTCTGTCCCTCTTCACGCTACAGAAACTGTGGTAAGCTCTCGCTCTTTGAGTCGTAATGGCTTTGGAGGAACTTTACTACACGTTAAACTATGAATGAAATGGTTTATTCATTTTGTAAGAAATGTTCTTCCGTATGTAGCAGAACTGCATTTGATCATGCCATAAATCGTACACACCCTAAAGAGCCATTGTTTTAAATTGACATTAACTACCACAGTCAAATGCTTCAGCTTACCCTAAGTCATGCTCACATAAAACATTCAACTGTCAAATATAAAGCCAAGAGAATAATAAGATTCCCACCATACAAACTGATTTTCTTAGTAATATGCCTAACTTCTTAAGGGAAACGACCTGATTTTTTTTGGTAAAATTCAATACATTAACCATCTGATCATAACAATGATAAAACAACAGGAGTATACACCAAATACCCAGTTCTTCCTCATACTCACACCCACTATTTCACAGAAACTGACTGAGGATTTAAGTTACAATTTTGCATCACCTCAGTGTGGTCACTGGAACTTATGCCATCCTTGAGGAATATTTAAAGACTACAGATATCAGTCATTGTATATTGAGCAATTTCTGTTTTTGGCATTTTGTTTCTCTTCTTGAGATATTGATATGATTATTCTCTTCAATGGGGGGGGGGGGAAGAAAAAAAATGTGATTTCATCATCTGTAGTCTATTTTCAACCTCCATCGCCCACCATTAAAGTCACAAATCTGATTAAGCATTGCCTTGAATTTTGGCGCGTCTGATTTTGGTAAGCGAGTTCCAAAATTGAGAACAATCTCCTGAGTGCTCGCTTCACCATCTCTTGTTGCCATGAAGGCAATGTAATTGTGAATGTCTCGAAGTAACTCCTCGTCTTTGGGGTCAAGAGTCTGTTGATGAGGATCAGGTCGTAAGAAATCATCTTCACTCTCGTTGACAAACGTTGATGAGATCCTTTTCCTGGACCTCATTTTGGAAAGGAGGTCATCAGAAGATAGCGAGTTGTCTTTGGGGTTCAAGGAAATGTTACCTGACACAGTGCCATCGAATAACCTGTCCTTCTCTTTCTGCTGAGAGGTCTGCAATAAATTTTTAAAAACGTAAAAACCAACATTATAATTGATAGACAAGACAACATGACAAACAGTCATTAAATTAAAAGAAAACACAGTCGATAGAGCTTCTGCCTACCACCCAGCAGATAAATGGGTAGCTAGGTCCATTCAGACTGCAAAAATAAGGGCGGCGTGGAAAGGCAATGGCAAACAATCACCACATTAAGCTGTATGCCTAGAAAAATCAGAGCTCTCCTCATGACTACCCTATGCTCAACTCTGTCTGGGTATGGGACTTGCACAACATGAGACTGTTTAATGATTACAGTGATTACAAGTCTTATTTTCAATTTTCAGACACAGCGTGGCTATGGGACTTACACAACATGAGACTGTTTAATGATTACAGTGATTACAAGTCTTATATTCAGACACAGGGATTTCATTTTCAAGCTCTGCCTGAGTAATGCCAATCAAAATAATTTTCAATGGGAGGAAATGGTAAGAAAAGATCCCTATGTAGTTATCAACAAACCTTGAATCTGATTACCCTATGCTCAACCCTACGCTCAACTCTGAGTATGGAACTTACTTTACACCCACAAAAACTTGAAAAAAACTTGAAACTGTTTAATGATTACAATAATTACAAGTCTTATTTTCAGACACAGGAATTTCGTTTTCAAGCAATTTTCAATGAAAGGAAATGGTAAGAAAAGATCCCTATGTGCTTATCAACAAACCATGAACTCGTCACCACCACCTGCAAACAACCACACATATCCCAAAGAAAATGTAAATAACCCCCTGCCCTCCTTTAATCCTCCTCTTCATTTATTTAAAATACATTCTGAAAATTTGATGGCGCTCCTCAAAAATATTGTTTCATAGCAAGGAACTGTCTCTTCTATTCTCAGGAATGCAACCGGAGCCCCGAAAAAAAAACCTTGAAAAATCTGCCCAGGGTCAGCGTCCCATTGGGGGCAGGGCCCCCGGTCTGATGGAAAATTTTGAGTGGTTCCAAGGGAAATCAAAGGCATTTTGCCTAGCACTCAGATCATCTTTTTTTGGATTTTTGACACAACAACAATACCATTTCATTTTCTTATGATCTGCCCAAAAGACACATAGGCCTTACACTGTAACTGCAAATAAACTGAGATGAATTAAAAGACCTGTAGAGTGGACTGAAATAAAACACATCAAATTATATATTAAAATCTAAATTAATTTGAAAGTGACCACCATCAGAAAATAAAATGAAGTCTACTGGTCTGCACAAAAGTGTTTGTGCTCCTTTGATTTGGCATGCATTCCAAAAGCTTTCTTGCCAGTTGATCTCAGTTTTACACATAGTATAGTCATAGTGCACCATGTGATACCAGGTGATTACAATTTCCTCACATAGGCACAAGCAGAAAAAAAAGAAAAAGAAACTCCTCATCTTCATGTAAACATTCCAACAAATTCTATGTGCATTTATTCTTGGAACTAGAGTCAAATTTTGAAACATCAGCACATGTTTGACTCTCCGCCACTTTCAGTTTGGCTAACGAGACCATGCTGATTATTCAGTTTCTAGTAACAGATCACAAGGTCTTAATTAGGCTCCATTCTAGATCTATCTAGAGCTCTAGATCCGGCTATCAATGACAGTGATCAATATCATAGATGAAGATGAATATTACACCCACACGGGATATGACAATCCATAAAGTTTAAAATAGCAGTCTAAGATTGAGATCTAGGATGTAGATTTCTAAACGCAAAAAAACAGAAACCCAGTTCAAACCAGAAATGTTGTATCCTTGCATTCTGTCAATATGGTAGGGAGGAGAAAGGGAGGCAGGGGGGGGGGGGGGGGGGGGGTTTCAATCCCAATCACCTTTGGATTTTCACTAGCCTGGACATCTTCATCTGGAGTACTGGATGATGTGGCTTTTGCTGATTTACTTGAAAGAAGACTGTTCTTCTTTTGTCCAAATCTTGGTCTGTAAGTAAACAATGACAAAAGAAACAATAGAGTATTATATCACATCTGCAAAATTTGCTTTGATCCAAGAATGAATGAAAAAATATTACCTCCTGCATACCTATCCATCAATTGTATAGCATATTCTTTGCAGAAAGATTGTCAAAGGTCAGTCTTATTACAGTGATCTAAGCTATACAAACTAAACACTGTTCACAAATATTTACAGGGGTCGATCATGTTATATTACTGTACAAAGAAAATACAATTTTTCTTTTCTTTTTATATCAAAGCAAGAGTTAAGAGCGACATTTATAGTTTTTAATCTCATGTCAGTGATCCAGTTTGTGCACTGGACCACTGAAACATCTTATATCCCATGCTCCCTGGACAACTTTAAATAATAGATAAACCAGCTGACGTCTTTCATACAAAAGTCTTATAACATGTGTTACTTTTACATAATACATAAAGCTGAGTTTCTCTAATTTTTGAGTGTGGTAAACTCAGAAACCACTGCACCGAAGACCACCATATTTAGCATGCAGGTTTAATATAGCCTGCTTTAAGTTCTTAATCTATTGTATTCATTTTTGGACACCCCCCTCACCCCCCAACATTCCTGTTACATTCATTTGCCCTACTTGGCACCCGCCAACTGGATACGCAGATGAAGAAATCTTGTGAACAGTTAAAAACAGCTTAATGAAATGCAACCTTACTTGGTACCGTGCTGGCCAGTCCAAGACGGCTGTCCGGACATAGCAGAGGAACAATGTTGCCGGAACGACGCAGAGCAGCAGCGGCCTCCCTGGCTATTTTCTCCGCCTCGGCTTCCACGATGGCAAAATCTGGTTTGCTGGAATCCATGATTCTATCATGTTTCATGGCACCCTGAATCCCTGTAAAACCAATCGGATCATTTTAGAACTAAAACATAAGCAGACTTTTGAACACAGCATGACTCTTTGTCTGAAGAATGAATTAATTTTGTGAGAGGTCATGAAAGACAAATGAGAACAATAAATGAAACCTGTATGCCATCCCTTACGGAATTTTTCAACAAAAGTTTAATCATATATACAAGCTCTCATACAAGGGGCATATTAAGACATGTTTAAAATATTCATAACTTGTCGTGATAGAATTTGATACACGATAGAAAAATTAAAGATGACAAAAGATTAATTTCATTAAAGGTAATCTGTATTTAAATTTAATTCACTATTTTATCACACTCATGCCATACTTTTGGATCACACTCTGGGAACTCTGATAGCTGAACAAAATATCATTTGAGGAATGAAATGCAGAACTGCTACATACTATGAATAGTTCTCAAATAGAGCATACAATTTCTGTACAAAACTCACCCGTTTTTAAAGAGCTCCCTCAAAACAATGTCATCATGTTGTCTACTCTTATCGTCTTCCTGGTTCTCATGCGACGACGAACTTTTATTTGCCTCACAGTGTTTGACAAGATGAGGAATTTTTCACCCTCAAATCCTGCATGAAATTTCAAGTTGTAGGTTATTCAACTTATCTGCCTTGTAAAATGTCAAGAATGTCAATTAGACCAGCAATCAACCATAATTTTTAAACCAAACCAGATTATTCTAAGCATCAAAGTGTACTGTATCCTTCACATGTTTTCACTTCAACTCATATTATTAAACATATCCATCCTTAAATAGATCAATACAGCTGTACAACTGTTCCTTTAAATACATAGTAACATGTTATATTATATCTATATAAGTACATCTTACAAATCTCGAGATCTGTTATGTATACATACAGAGAGAGAGAGAGAGAGAGAGAGAGAGAGAGGAGAGGGGGAGGGAGGGAGGGATGGAGGAGAGAGGAGAGAGAGAGAGAGAGAGAGGAGAGAGAGAGAGAGAGAGAGAGAGAGAGAGAGAGAGAGAGAGAGAGAGAGAAGAGAGAGAGAGAGAGAGAGAGAGAGAGAGAGAGAGAGAGAGAGAGAGAGAGATGGAGAGAGAGAGAGAGAGAGAGATGAGAGAGAGAGAGAGAGAGAGAGAGAGAGAGAGAGAAAGAGACAGACAGAGAGAGACAGAGGGGAGAGAGAGAGGAGGGGGGGGGGCTGAGAGATAAGGAGAGAAGAAAGAGAGAAGAGAGGGAGAGAAAGAGAGGAAGGGAGGGAGAGAAAGAGAGGGAGGGAGGAAGAGGGAGAAAGAGAGGGAGAGAGTGAGAGAGATGGAGACTTAATGCAGATATTAGAACCTCACAGTGATGAAAATCAGGCAAATACAAATACAAGGATATAAACAGAAAAATCATGGGTACCAGACATAATCGAACTAGTGAACTCTTCACTGGACAAGAAATTTTATCACAGTAAACCTATTTTTCTTCTTCTAAGATTAAAAATAAATCATCTTACTAGCATCTTTTCGTTTCCTCTTTCTCTTCTTGTCTTTATCCACGTCAGCAGAATGCGCAGATCTAGACTTCTTGGAATGTTTGTGAACGGGAGAGTCTATCGTCGACTCTTTGCTCTTACTCTTAGGTTCTTCTTCATCCTCCACTTCTTTCTTGATATCAATCACTTCCTTCTTCAAGTTGGGAATTTTCCACTTTTTGTCAAATTTCTTTTTGTGCATGCTACTATCCCATGAGCTGCATCCTTGCATATTTGACCCGCTACCTGTAGCTCTCTGATTGTTATGACTAGCCTGAGATGACGCCTTTGACATTATTGGTCCATCATCATGAGTTACCTCCCCATCTTCCAAATGCCTAATGACAGAATTCTCCTCTGGAGTCTTTTTATGCTCATTGGCTTTATTGAATTGCTTATCCCTCTGCTTCGCCTCTTCCATTTTTCTACTAAGGCGCCAAAGCGCTAATTCCCTCATTTGATCCAGCTCATCTTTATCATCCAATTCCTCATCTTCTCTCAGGACAGGGGCATCTTCCTCTTCATTGTTACTCGTTTCTCGCTCAATGCTTTCTTCCTTCTCTCTTTCTTTTTATCTTTTATTTCGTCAAAACGATTCGTCCTTTTCTTAGCCGGTATTGCGACATCACATCCTGTACCGGCAAACAGGGCACTTGTTTCCGTGCCTTCGGCGTTGTCCTTACTGCTCAGGGTAAACAAGTCAAACATATCCTGAGATTGAAACAGCCGACGTTGCTTAGGGTCCTTGAGGATCCGGTTTGTGAGAAACTGTTTGAAAATTTGTCTGAAATTTTAGTAAAGGGTAAATATCTATTAATTAAATAAATACATTTTTTTCTTTTTGTTCTTCTCCATTTTAGTTTTATAATATGTTTATCTAAAGAGTCTCAAGACTTCCTTCTTCAACTTTTAGAAATTTACAAATCCTTTCACCTATTAGATGTATTTCATAAACTAGATAAGATAACACTATAAAGACAGGAATAACGAAGAAAAATAAATAGATTTAGAAATTTCTATCTCTGGGTTTTTGGTAGGATTTGTAAATTTCTGCTCAGACTGCCGTGCAAATTGCCAGGGGATCTTTTTATCAAATGAACTTGAGAAACGTCTCAACCGTCGGAACACAAACCCATGACCTTTTGATTGAGAGGCTGACACTTTACCTCTGGGCCACTGTGCTGCCCCTTTAAAGTAAGAAAGCACACTCAATCAACAATCGATACCTTATTTCAGTAATAAAGTAAGTGTACTGGACAGTTGCATTTTTAAAAAACAGATTTTTTTCACATTACAGATAAGCCGATCAGAATTGACTAGCCATCTTTGACCGTATCTCACCTGTGATAAATCTTTTCCTCTAATGAACCTGATGTCAGAAGTCGGTAAATTGTAACTTGACGCCGTTGCTAATCCGCCAGGCTCTCTCACGTGCCTGCATGTCAGTGCTTGGGTTCCAGTCGGGTCGAATATGATAACACGGTCTGCCCCGGTCAGATTCACCCCAAGGCCACCCACCCGGGTTGTCAAAAGGAAGACGAAGATGGATGGATCCTGATGAGCATAAAGTTATTTGAAAAATATATTTGAAATAGACAAAATCATTTCATTCTCAACAACTGATTTGAATTTATTGTTTTAGCAAAAATATAATAGACATTTAACCAACTTGTTTCAATCACAACAATTGATTAAACTTTTAATTTTGTGAGAATATAACATGGGCTTATTATCTAGTTGTTTCATTAAGAACTGAACTAAATTTTGGTTAAGTCAGATGTAGAGAGGTATTCAGTATTAACCTTATCCACTTATGACTATATGCAAGATAGAGAAAATAATAGACAGATAATTAGCATTCATCATAATCGCCATGAGCATGCCCTTTGTGCAAGACAAAGATTGTGTCTGTATTACACTGAGCTATAAGTTTGATGGAGTCAATGAAAGTAAAAGAAAGTCTTGTGATAGTTCGCACCGTGCACTATCTGAAGGACTAAGAAGTATTGTGAAGATCAAAGGTTACAAAACAAATACATACATTGTTGTACTGAGAGATTAGGGGTTGTCGAGCTGAAATGGACGTTCCGCCATCCATACAGAGATATGAAAAGCCTTGATCTTGAACAAATTTTTCCAATATGTTGAGCATCTGAAAACGATCATAGCTTTGATTACACAAATTGTTCAAGACTTTTTTTAAAAACAAAGAATTTTTTGGAGAAAAAAAACAACTTCACATCTAGTGAGCAGAAAAATTTCAGTAACTTTTCTTGGCAGCATTCTCACAAGTCATGCACTGCGCTAAACACTGAGCATTTTCAAAACAAAGTACACATATATGGCTTGATATAAAGCTTTGCTGGAACACTTTAAAGGTTTCTACAAAAATAAGTGAATAAATGCATCTTATTCCATATTATTAAATAGAGTACGTCCTGTAAAGCGCAGCTGCGGCATTGTCTTGTAATTCAGTTTTTTTACACTTGTCGGTTTTTATGATTGTATTGTAAGCATCCTATACACAGCTCTGACAACCGACAAACTTCCTCATCCCGTGATTTTTACCCACACAACATGCAAAACCAATCCATATGTGAGAATAAGTGTTTATATAAAGTTTAAACTGACTTTTTCTAAGTTATACATCTTGATTTACAGGTTAATAAAAGTATTGCCATTTAGAGATAAGGGCCTTAAAGTTAATAATTTTAGGTGGAAAGAACAAATTAAACCAACTATGAGGGACAGCAAAGGGTGGCATTGATAACGTTTACAAGGAATTAGATGACATGATTAGAAGAATTGTCTGCACTTACAAAGAATTCTGTCGTGTACTATTTCATACAAAATAACATGTGCATGCAAACATCTGGCAACATCTGTCCATTTTAGGCGTGATGATGTAAAGTGTTTGCTGTCCATTTAGGCGTGATAATGTAAATCGTTAGCTGTCCATTTTAACGTGATAATGTAAAGTGCTAGTTGTCCATTTCAAAGTGATAATGTAAAGTGTTAGCTGTCCATTTTAGTGTGATAATGTAAAGTGTTAGCTGTCCATTTAGTGTGATAATGTAAAGTGTTAGCTGTCCATTTTAACGTGATAATGTAAAGTGTTAGTTGTCCATTTTAACGTGATAATGTAAAGCATTAGCTGTCCATTTTAACGGATAATGTAAAGCATTAGCTGTCCATTTTAGTGTGATAATGTAAAGCATTAGTTGTCCATTTTAACGTGATAATGTAAAGCATTAGCTGTCCATTTTAGTGTGATAATGTAAAGTGTTAGCTGTCCATTTTAGCGTGATAATGTAAAGTATTAGCTGTCCATTTTAACGGATAATGTAAAGTGTTAGCTGTCCATTTTAACGATAATGTAAAGTGTTAGCTGTCCATTTTAACGTGATAATATAAATAATGTTCATTTTAATAATGTAAAGCGTTAGCTGTCCATTTTAGCGTGATAATGTAAAGTGTTAGCTGTCCATTTTAGCGTGATAATGAAAGTGTTAGCTGTCCATTTTAGTGTGATAATGTAAAGCGTTAGCTGTCCATTTTAGCGTGATAATGTAAAGTGTTAGCTGTCCATTTTAGCTGATAATATAAAGTGTTAGCTGTCCATTTTATTAATGATAGCTGTCCATTTAGCATGCTGATAATAATGTAAAGCATTAGCTGTCCATTTTAGCGTGATAATGTAAAGTGTTAGCTGTCCATTTTAGCATGATAATGTAAAGCATTAGCTGTCCATTTTAGCGTGATAATGTAAAGCATTAGCTGTCCATTTTAGCATGATAATGTAAAGTGATAGCTGTCCATTTTAAGCGTGATAATGTAAAGCGTTAGCTGTCCATTTTAGCGTGATAATGTAAAAGCGTTAGCTGTCCATTTTAGCATGATAATGTAAAGCGTTAGCTGTCCATTTTAGCGTGATATTAATTTTAGCGTTAGCTGTCCATTTTAGTGTGATAATGTAAAGCGTTAGCTGTCCATTTTAGCGCAATAACGTAAAGTGGTAACTGTCCATTTTAGCGTGATATCGTAAAATGTTAGGCTATGAGTTCAATTGGAGTACCCAACAGGAGACTGTCTCTTACAGGGCCAATTGAGTAACATTATCTTATGTATCTGAGGTTAGTGTGTGTACTGTACTATATTTTATAGATGTTTATATATTACTTGGTTTTAATTTCTCTGAATATGATCATTTTTATGTAAGTGTTACAATAATCATCTACAGCATTAAACTCAAAACATAACTGCGTACACAGCATCAATATAAACTGTATGGGCTATGAGGTAAAAACCCAGTAATTATTCAAGTGCCTGCCACAATTTAATTAGTTTTTCCCCCGTTTATTAGTATCTCCTGAATATTTCAAAATCACGTGTTTAACACGCTAGACATTACAAGTTCAGGAGAACAAAACTTAAAACAACGATTAATACAGAAACATAAGAAAATAAGCGTACTGCTTTGCTTTGCGAAAACAATAATACTCGGTGTCCTTGTTTATTCCACAGACGAAGGAGGGCTTCCACGACAATCATCTTCCCACTCCTCTTCCAGTAGCCAAACTGGAGATCGGGATCACTGGACAAGGACTCCCTTGAAACAGTTGGGGCCCTCCAGTGGACAGGTCAGGATGGTTGCAAATTTTTCGTAGCGTAATGAGACCTGAAAATACCTGTAGTAAAGATAAAAACAAATGTTTTTATAATGCAAATTAACGATATTTGCAATAATGAGAAGTGTGCTATTTTCATCTCCTGAAGAAAAATATAAGTAGCAAATATTCCAATAAAAAGGTGATCAGAGCACTTAATGTTTGTGATTATCTTTGTTTTCCCATTATAATTATTCTCAAATTCAGAGAGCGTCGTCAATTCATGTGAAACAAATACATTTTAAGAAGGCACTAGTTATCACTCCACTGATGTAAAAACAACTAGGGACATGCTAATCTTAGCACCAGTTGTCATGTTTGCAATTTCAGAAATGAGCATAATTTACTTACTATTGCTATTTTGAACTCCTTATTTTTGTGTGTTCATCTTTGTCTTGTCACCTACATGTTGGCAATTATCATATGTTAACTTCCTACATATCCCTTCTCTTTTGTTTTGTTTTGGGGTTGTTTTTTGTTTTGTTTTGGGGGGGGGGGGTTCTTTCTTCTTCTAGCTCAATTCTTATAAAAGTAGATGTGGGGAATACAAAATAAAAAACCCATAAACCCAAACCTTGTCGTTTGGAAAGTTGTAGAGATTTTTCAACGCAAGAAGATGTTGGCTGAGGCTGCTGAACAAGCTTTAATATTAGAACAGGTGTCGAGTATTCATAATAAAATTTAACTACAATCATCTTGATTGTCATGAATGTTAAAACAGAATAAAATTCCAAAGACATGTAAAGCCTATTTATTGGTAAAAGCCCATAAAAACAGCATTGATGTTAATGTGCAACAGTTGCTTTAGCATCAACAAGAGATTCTAGCTGAGTTTAAAGTTCTGCAGTCATTTGTTTGGAAGAGTAAGCAGCCTTTTCAACCACTAAGTCATAAAAGAATCATACGGTTAATTTAAATAAATGACATATCAAATGCCCTTAGTCACTAGATGAATCAAAACCTATATGGTGAAATGTTATGAATCTGTTATGAAAATGTGAAAAGCGAGTCAAAACCATATAAAACCACTGTCATCGTATACAACATTCTTAAAGAAAAGTTTTCCAGCAAACCTGAAATTTTCCTTGCAAAATTGCCCTGCATTCTCGAGAGTCCAAATATTCTTGGTAAACGTCTCTTTGCTCATCAGTCAGCCGACAAAACAAAACCTGCAATAAATTGACTTTTTGTTTATCTTCATGAATAATAGGAAATGAGATCAGATATTTAACTTTCAAATCGTTTTCTTTTATATCTACCGGATAGACAACATACCACCAACTTTCCCACATTTCAATGATGAGTTTTTTTCCCCAATGATTGCTGTGACCTATTATTATTATTATTATTATTATTATTATTATTAAACAGCAAATAATTTTCTAGGAATGGCATTATACTTATCTCATAAAAGATGAATAACTATCTAAAAATATTTTTGTATCTTTATATATATCCATATATCGATGGTGAAAGTCGCAAACCGTGAAAGTCTAAAATTATTGACATCTTTTTTTTCGCTTTTTTAACATTAGTAAGCCGCTATGTTTCGTCTAGTTAGGATTCCGTGGCACAAGAACCAATAGAAACCTGTGTAATAACCATAAGAGCAATCCATGTATTCCTATTAGGTTTAGTTTTTGACAATTGCAAACCGTGCATGTCTGTGAAAATAGATTAAAATGCGCAGCATCTTTTTCTTTGATTTTCTCAAAACATCCAAACTTGGTCTTGCACGATTTGTGACTTTCACGGTCGATATGTAATTACAAGTTAGTCATTCTTTATTCGCCAAAGGCTCTGTTGCCAGGCCACTAAGAGCAACCATATTTTGTTTGTAGGTTCTAAATGATCCCAAGATCATTTTCGTTTGAGGACTTCTACCAGAAGTGATGTTTAAATATTGAAAATTTCATTGTCTCACCGTCGTTGAATAGAATTTTCATTCACCTAGGTCGCCATTTTTGAACAGGTCATAATTAAAAAATTGGAATAGTACCATTCATGCCTGCCTGCATAACCTCAGTGTCAAATGCTGACCCAATCTAATAAGCGGGAAGTAACATGCTTGTACATATATATAATGCTGAGCTGGTCGTTCTTTGTGTTACCAGGCCACTGATAGTAACCATATTTTGCACGCAGGTTCTAAATCGTTTTTATTTAAAGAATTTTTCTACCAGAAACGGTGAAATAAAGGAAATTTTCATTATTTCCCCATCCATGAGCAGAATTTCCATTCACCTAAGATGCCATTTTAAAAAGGTTTTATAATTTTAAAAATTGGAATAGAATGGTTCATGTCTAATAATAGCATAACTTCAGTTTCAAGTGTTGACTCGATCTAATATCATACTTGAGTTCACATGGGGCACTATGATCTGTTTGTTCAAATATAAAGATAAAAAACAAAAGGTATGAAAAAGAATATTTAGCTCAATCTGGTACAAGCAATGTGGGGCAGAAATACCCTTCCTTACCTGTTCATTCTTGTTGGGTAAAGCCAAACTTTGCTTCACATCAGCTTTCATCCTTCGAATCAAGTATGGGTTGATGGTGTCCCTCAGTACACAGGCACATCGATAGGCCGTCTCTACCTGTGAATTCAAACGTATGTGTCGCAACAGGTATCAGCAGATGTCTCTCTCCACCTCCATATGCTCAATGCACGTTCTTAATTAGCTGCAAATGAATTCACTACAACCGAAAATTAACATGCAATTGAACCTTCTTTTTACAGCATTTCAAAAGAAAATTCTTTAAGATGTAAGTGAAATTTCAAAATGTTCTTAATATCATTTGAGAAGAGAGGTAGCCTAAAACTTACTACAAATGAACTCGACAAAACCAAAAGTAGGGAATTTACACTTTCTATTTGAAAAGTAAAGGAAATAAGTCTAAAAGTGAAATGGTAAAATTTGAAATAATGATGAAATTCCATGCAAGTTTTCAGCTATATGGGTAAAAAACATCAAACCTAAACATAAAACAAACAAAAATTCATCATCTCCGGATTCATTCCTATTATTTGTTCAAAATCTATGTTCTCAAACATAGAAGTATAATTTTTCAGGAAATCATGTAAAAGAAACATGATATCACACAAACTCCATCATCATGCTCTGACATAAATAAAAAAATACATTGCACACTCTCTTCCCTGATGAATAAACATAAATACAGATATAAACACAACCCTTTCATTATAACAACACCAATACCAGAAAAGCATTTCATATACAATCAATTCATAGAAATGTTATATAATAGGCACCTGAATCTGAGTGGCATTGGAGTAGCCTCCTTGGACTATTGGCACAGAAAAATGCTGCATGAAATCTGGCAGGGTTCCTAGTTTTCCCGGAAACACAAAGTCAAACAAGGACCACAGTTCTTTTAAATTGTTCTGAATGGGCGAACCAGACAGGATAATGCGATGTGGTGTGCGAAAACTGTGGAAACAAGGAGGAGAGAAACAAAAAAATCAGATCCAGAGGAATGAAAATAAAACTGGAAAAATGGTCTAAATTTTATTTATCAATTAAGCAACAACTATTTCAGAGCAGCTTTATATGTAAAGGACAATGATAAAAGAGCTTCATAATATTATTGCATTTACTCATAAAACAAAGTACTGTTTTCTGAGTTTGATTGGAATTTGTACAGTCTACTGTCTGTGGTGATCTCAGGGTGAATTAAAAGGAAACAGCATGGCGAAAGACAGAAATAGGACCTACCAGCAGCGTTCACCAACCGCACATGAAGTCTAGTCATAGACAGTGCAACTTAAGACCAGAAGGTAATGGATTCAAATCCAAATTCCACTGTGCATGACATTGCATTCTTAATAGAGATAATTAACATATTTTTCATCACTCAGTCTAAGTGCAAATGAGTACTAGCCAGAGCTAGAAGGTAAAGGCTATGACAGATCAGCGTCCGGTTCACTGGGTGTATCACCTATCCCACTTCATGCTACAGAAAACAGAATAAGCCCCAGCTCTATAAACATGTGCCACATGGTCTACAAGGATATTATACAACAACAACTTAAAACTTTAAAAAAAGAGCTTGACAACATAATGGCAACTTCTCACAATATCAACAAGGTTACCTGTTTACAACATAATGTGACCTTGGCATCTGGGTTACGGATTTTGTGACCCTCATCCAAAATGACATAATGCCAATTGAATCTCAGCACCAACTCCTGATGAATGACTAGGGTGTTGAATGACGTGATCAAGATACCTTGGCCTTTGGCAACAGATCGTACCATTTCAGACTGAAAAAAGACATGATGATTCATTTAACGTATTTTCTCTGCCATCATGGAATCTTTGTATTCTTTTTTAGCACAGGAAAATAAATATATATTTTGCATCAACAATCTTGGAATAAAACAAATAGGAAATTAAGTAAGCATGTTACTGGAATAAGTAAAAATAAAAATAACACATTAACTTTGCTTCAATTAGAATAAGGCCAGAATTATAGTAAGCCCGACCGATTCCGCCGCACGGCTTACGTCGTGAACATCTAATTATATTATTAATTAACCCCGGCTTTCGCCGTCTGAATGTACACACTTGATACACAGACCATTGTAAATTTCTTTCATTTTTGGAAATGACGCTGACTAGGAAGCAGAAATTAGCGTTGTGGCTATGGTGGAAAAATAGAAGAAGACGAACACATAGATATCACAGCCTATCTGTACATCCTGTTAACAATCTCATTCCATAATTTCATCACATAATCTCTGTTGCTGTGGTTTCTGTCCCCCTTGTCATAAATAGCAGGCCTTGTTTGGACTGCCACAATAAGATCATCATCATTTAAAGAAGTGGTAAACATTATTTTTAAAAGCACAAATCGAAGAGAAATAAGACTGCGTGTGTAGTATGCCTCTAAAGAGAGCCGAATTGGTCAATAGTATCACTGTTGGGGTGAAAAGGGCGCTTGTAAAACTCCCACCAAAAAAAATAATAAACTTTAACATCAAAATCAACAAATAGTCATTCTAAAGATGCCAATTTCGACGCGATTACAGGTTTTTCAACATGCTGATTTCATTTCTGACATCATAAAAATAATTTGAAGCAATATTTTGGTTTTAAATTTTTGATAAAAAGCATTCCTGCTGACGTTTCCGGTCATTAGTCATCGCACCAAGCCCATCATGTCCCTTGCAGACGGGTGAAAATGGAACACGATGCATTGGCTGTCCGTCCGCCGCGTACTGTGACGAGTAGTATATAAGTATCTTGCCCATTAAATTATCTTTGATGTACTAAAACGCAACTAACTGCATTACGTTTTCCTTGGAATCCTACTGTTTTACGCCTTGCATCGGTCTTACTATAATTCTGACCTAAATCTATTATCTGTTCAAGTTCCAAGGTTTAAAGAATGAGTATCAATATATATTTATAATGATGAGGCTAAGTAAAGATAACATTCCCAAAGTACTGCATAAGCAGAGGTCAGGAACAAAACGATTTCTCATAATTTGAAATTTATAATTGAGATTACTCAGCCAAAATGGCTCAGACGACAACCAAATGTATATATTTCACCGTTATTGTCATCACACTCAAGCTTGCAATAAAAGTGAGAGGTTTTACCTCAGATCCAACATAGGAGCCAGATGAATGAAGAATGGCCACTCTGAAATCTGGCCACCACTTGTGAAATTCGTTGACCCATTGATGCATAACAGTTGTGGGACACACAATGATGGTTGGGCCCAGGCCTTTGTAACTGGTAATAAAAGAGACAACAATTATTATATGTACATGAATAAAGCTTTATAATTAAATAAATTATTTATTCATTTTCCTTAGTGGACATTCTTATCACCATGAATACAAAACTTCATGTTTCTTTTTTAATTTTTTTAAACAATCCTATAAAATGGCTGCAACTTTACAGTTCTTTCAAGAGAAATAAAGAACAGAATAATCTTTCCATAGACTTTGCATTACTTTTGAAAGCAGTACTGACAGATCTTAAATATCAAACAAATTTTGTTTACTTACGGAAAATTGACATTCCTAACTTTGCTTGTGCAAGGCGGCTAAGAAAGAAATGGTCTGAATTGTCTTTCCTAATCCCATTTCATCTCCCACAATTCCACCAGCTTGCTGTAAGTGCAGTTCCCACAGCCAGCGGACACCAGTCCTCTGATACCTGAACAATGAGAAAGGAAATAGTTACTCACAATAATCGTATTCAAGTATGCACAAAATTAAGTGAATTCAACTGATCCATAAGGAAAGTATATTTCACTGCAGAAACCAATCTACACAAAATAATGAATCATACGAGTATAAGAGGTGACAAAGCTTTATGCAGCAAATTTATTTTGAACTTTCTGATTATATCTTTTTAAAACCAAAATCTTTAATAAACAATTGAATACTAAAATATAAATTAGAATGCATTCTTAACTTATTACTCAGTTCAGGAAACAAAAGATCAAAAATAAAAGGAATCTATTGATGCTACAGAAACAGATATATTGCTGAGTGTTTTGTAGGTGAAAACTCCCAAATCATAATAAAGGGCAAGAATGTAGCATTGTTATTGCCTACTTGTACAACTTCTTCCACAGTTTTTGAGGAACACGAAGTCCTCCCTCAAATTCCGATTCATCCTCTTGACTAGAGTCATTTTCTGACAGGTTTCCGTTCTTTGCATGCATGATTTTCTGTTGCTCTCGTTCTTCTATTTTGTCTGCTTTCTGCTGCCTGTGGAGTGATCAAAATTTCAAATTAGGTTGCATAGAGATAGAAATGGGGATAAGCGGTGATGCTATTCACAGACATTTCCATGTAGAAGAATAAGAATTTATGCTTTGACTCAATTTACACAGTACAGTATAAATTGAACAAGCTCTGATATCCTGTGTGAAATTTATGTTTTGAAAGGTTCTTACAAGATTATACGAGAAGAATTTAGGAAATACCTTAAATTATGCATAAAATTTACATTTTGACAGGTTCTTACATTTACAAGTACATACAGAAAACATGTAAAAATGCCTAAAATTCTACATGAAACTTATGTTTGGATAGATTCCTACAAGAAAACATTTTCCAGATTTGATTAACTTACTTGAATAAACGTTTCTGATATGCTTCCGGGTCAGCATCATCCTTGACCAGTCTTATAGATCTGTCCCTTTTCACTTTCATCTTAACTACTGGTTCTTCCTCATCGCCATTTTCCCTATACACAGGCAGAGGACGAGGACGCTTTCTGACAAACGATGACTTTGGTTTTCTTTTCCTTTTCTTACCACCACCATCATCTTCGGGTGTTTCATCTGCAAAAATAGGAAAAAAAACTATTTTTTGTTAAATCACAAAATGTTATGGTTAACACATTACAAGGAAGAATAAAAAGATTTAATTTTCAAAATTTCCACAAAACATGTACTGCATTGACAAAATGAAACTTGGAAGGAAAGTTGCCTTAATATACGAAAGAGAAAGAGAGCATGGCCTTCAAAATGACTGTCGACTGTTAACCGTTGTCTAAGGCTAAAATCGGATGCAACCTTCGCTGACCCATCTACAACTTTTCACTCTGAATAACACACTTAAGAAATTGTGGCTCTACACCCTTGTGCATCATTAAATTTCAAATCGCTACGACAACCCTTACTGTCAAGCTCAGCAAAAGCCCTCAATTTGAGACACATGGCTATGAAATTTACCTGCAAAGCTATCTTCATCACTTGAGCCAGTGTCAAATTCATTTTCTTGAGGAATGTATTCATCTTCATCCTCTAAAACACCATGCATCTCATCTGGGTCCCTGTAAAGATAATTGAGAGAGCAAAAATAAGGAGAAAAGAATAAAGGAAAATGCTATATGTCATGTATTGCAAGTAATTAAGAATTTCTAAAAGTACAGTTCCATCACAACCATTATGGCCTATGGATCCGAAACTGATGCTCTGTGAAGCGAAACAGGTGAAAATACATTATCTCCTGAACAAGACACTAGTCTGTCCTAGGTTTTACTGCCCAGATGGTGCTGGTCTCATTTGTCATCTCGGCCAAATAAGGAAATGCATGTTAAATGTCTTTCCTAAGGAAAACATTGAAGACAGCGTTGCCAGGATTCAAACCCACAATCCCAAATCCAGCACCCTTACGATAAGGCCATAGGAGCCACATAAGAATTTACTACCACTCATTAAAAAGATACAAATGGTCTGTGAAACTGTCTAAATATGCGTGTCTGCCTGACGTAATGTTTCAGAAACAAAAACGCCATAAATCATCAAATTGGGATGCAAACAGCATGTTATGCTTCTTGGAAGAAAGACGGAAATCTTTGTTCAGATCATGAGCATAAAATTAGCTTTTCGATTGGTTCAGGGCCTCCAATATTTATAAAGACGCGAAACAAGCACGCATTTGATCATTTTAAGGACAAATCTCATATCCCATATATCATAGACCTATCCGTTTAGGCAGTTTCACCAATGGGATATGCCTTTGGTATATGATAAAAATCTTAAATGAAACATGATGGACAAATGCTATTGAGGTTAAAGAGTTAATTTATTCATTCCACAAAATCATGTCCATCTAACAAAGAAATAATATCTTCATCACTGGGATACTGCTTTTAAATATTGTCTTTCTTAACGTTAAGGTAAATGCAATCACTCACGCTCACATTGTGGCCAAACACCTTCATCTGCATTTAAGACATTAATAATCCCTCACTCAAAAGTTGAATCAGATAGAGTGTATGAAGACAAAAACAAAAAGCGTATATATACATATATACATTTGCTCATGGCTTCTAAGTTCATACTAACCTATTAAAGTCTTCATCATCAATGACATCATCGCTGACATTTTGTCCAATCCGGTAATTACAAACTCTTCTCTGCCCCCTATAACTTTTTTCTTTGTCATATACCCTCCAGTCTTTGTCATCAAATCTGTTCCTCTTGTTTTCCTTTTCAACTTGTTGCTTTTGTAACCCACTGCCAGACGACGATGGGTCCTTTAACTCTTTCGGACGTTGAGATTCAGAAGATTTCTTCTTCAAATATTTCCTAAAGTCTTTCTTAGCCTTGGCGATAGGAGATTCCTTTGCGATAAGAAGTTTCTCAAAATCAGACAACTTAGGCTTAGGCATAGGATTTGTCTTCATCACTGTTCCAAAGGGAGTCATCTCCCCCATGCGAACCATCCTGTCGTGAGCAGATTCCTTTTGAGAGGCTTTTCCAACTTTGAACGCTTTGTCAAATGTGCTCTGTCCTGGAGGAAGGAAAATCATACATTTTGTGCTTAATCGATGTAAGAAATAAGAACTATTCAGGCTTGAACTTTGCATGGCCAATCTCTCAGATTGTCACATGATTTATGTTAAATATGATTACATAGATTACATCTATCTCCAAGCAAGTCTTCTCTTGATGTCAGAAAGACAAAAATATACTACCAAGCAATCCTAATGCCATTTTCAATACTCAACTTGTTTAGAGTACAGTTCACTCGCTTTGATCATAAAAAGAAAAGAAATTTCATCAGTTTTATGAGGCTTTAGGTACTGTAGTTGTATTACCAGCTTTTCTTGTATATTGTTTTTATTAAATATTGTATTATAACAATAGGTATACTTGATACCAGTTGAGTTTTGTTACATTAGATATTGTGCTTTTCCCTATTGTTTCTGCTTATTGCTTAAATAAAAAATAAAACATTTTCATCAGATAAAAAGTAATTTCTGATGTCAACTTGAAAATTCACAATGCTGTTGCAATGGCACTGTGCAGTGCTGGCTGTAAAATTTTAAATAAATGTTTTATGATATTATAGAAAATTTAATGATATAAACTATGCATACAATCCAATCAACACACAGATATATTAATGTACGGAAATACCTTCATTGATAGTTCCAGTTTCAAAATCTTTGATCTTTTTCTTCACATTTTCTTGACGAACAGACAAGGTGTCAAGTTGCTTCAACTGAAATAAAATGAGCACCCATCTCATCATAAAAAAGCACATACCATTATGGAGTAAAACGTTATCCATATCCACACAGTTCATTGGTAACTGTTATTATTATTATTATTATGATCATCATCTTCATTACTGTCATCATCATTATTATCACATAGCACTATAACTACTATGCTGTTGCTACTACCATCATGACTACTATTTCTACTACTAATTTAAGTTATGAAGCGTTGCAGTTGTAGTGTTGTAAGCTTGTAATCACCACGACACTGGTTCAAACCCCATGGCTGGAACAGGTGTGATTTTTTCCCCAATGTTGTACTCTTAGGAAAGATACTTCACTTTACTTCCCTCACATGACCCGGGTGTGAATGAGTACCCAGCTATAGGTAGAAAAAAATCATGTGAGAGTTAGTATAAAGCGTCTAACAGGTTGCTGTACTGTATGCTCCCAGGGAGTTGAGAAGGACTTTGAATGAAAGGACGTGAAGTCGGTGAGCTTGCACTGGTGCAGGGATATGGCCTATGAATCAATCTTGTTACTACTACTACCACCACTCCTACAAAAGAATTCTTTTCTTTTTGTTTCTATCCTTAATTTGTATGTTCACAGGATAATTTTCACTCTTCATGCCCGCAAATAAATAATTTACATCAGTCCCGCAAGAGTGTCTTTTACACTAATTTACGTTAACTTTTCTTAGTAATTCTGACTGTTAGTGTAGAACAATTATGTCTAGAGATTGAAACCATTAAACCACCGCCTCCTGCTTTTGGCCCATCAAAGAAAACTAATCCCATATGAGAGAGTTTCGACAAGACAAGCTAAGGGACAGGGACTTCTTTCACTTTTACTTTAAAAATTTTAATGGGTCATTAAAGTATTTCTATATTACTGTTACTATTCTTTACAAGAATTAAGTCTAGATTGAGAGAATATCAAATGATACTATGACCATGATATTGACAGACGATAGATCAGATTATAGGTCCAATGCTAATACAGTTGAACCTTTCTAATCGGGAACTCTTGGTGGATTATACTATAGTCCCGATTTGCCGGGTTTCCCACTTTGCCAGGGACCTAGGAATTTTAGTTTTCTCTCAGCAGTTTGAGGTACCTAAGCCCTTCTGTGAGTGGTAAAATGCAAAATTAAACGAACAAGTAGCCACAGGACCAGTTGATCAAAACAAAGATGGCATTCATCAGAGATGTCACTCACACTCAATCTTCGTTGGACAGCAGATCAAGAAGGTATAGTGAATTGTTAAGTCTCCTTGCGTGTCCATCCTTCTGATTGTCGGGTTAGGCGGGCAATAAAAGACTATGACAGTGCATAGGTCTGCTTTCTATGCGCCGCCCTATGTCAACACCATACTGTATTGCTAGATGAACAAGCAGGGACTAGCTCGACGCCTGCTGTCACACCTTTGTAGTGGATATCTGGTGTGTCTGGCTTATGGTCACCGTGAACTGGCACGTATGACATCATGTACATATTATGTAATATATAACACGTACAGCACCAATATGTGTAATAATCAATGTTTTGTTAACACGGAAACCAAATTTGGATAACATGTGCTTGTTGGATTAAATAAATATTCGGGAAAAGGTGATGATAATCAATGCAAGCCCGTGAAAAAGTGTCCAGATAAGCCGTTTCCCATTCAGAGAGGTAAAACATATAGAAAAATTCCATTCCCTGAGATTTCTTCCCGATGGGCCGGGCTTCCTAAATCTCCCGGGTTCCCGATTAGACAGGTTCCACTGTACATGTACAGCCCTACACTTTATAAACCTTACTAAATGCAATATTTGCATGGTGCAAGTACAATGAAATCTGATGTTTACCACCTCATAGTCATATTCTTTCTTTTTATAATCATTAGATGTCAGTTTTACCCCCTGATACATAAAGTATAAACATCTTTGCGAGAAAAGAATAAACTTTCTTTCCTCATAAGAATGAAAAAATCAATGTATTTGTTTAAAGTTCACAGATAATTGTGTCAGTGAGGGTACCTTATTTTTCTTTTGTCGTCTGATAGACTCCAACTGTTTCTGATCATCCCTGCTTAGATTTTCAAAAGACTCAATGGAAAATTCAGCTTTTTCCACATGAGCCAAATCTGTTTCTGCCAGTCTGAAAAAATGATGGATTTACTTTTATGTATCTTTTAAATCCTTTTGGAAAACTCATTGACAGTGTTTTAATATGGACGCATTAATAAAGAACATCTTTAATTTGTTTCATGTGTCAAATAATCTTTTGGGAGACAAAACAAAATTTAAAAACATATCTCAGTGATGTATACCATATTGAATATCATATATAAAATGACTATTAAAACCAAAATTCACTGAACATATTTCTGGGCATAAAAGTCTGCAATATATAAAATAAGGAATGAATTTTCAGAGTATTGTTTACAATCTATAACAGCAGGTATGGTTTTTGTACAGCTGCCTGAAGCACTCACTTAATATCATCATTAATCGTTGTCAATTCCTATGAAGAATCTTTTTCAACCGTACTTCTTCTTCTTTGGCTAGAGCGTCATCCACTTGATTCATTATTTCTAGATGAAAATGAAACAAGATCGACATTAGACATTTTCAATTACCTCCAAACATATAAATTGTAGAAACGGGAAGAATTTTCTGGATTGAATGAATGGGATAGGTAATGCGCTGTCAATTTTTTAAAAATAACTGAGGTATGACATTTTATACGATATATAGTAGAAAGACAAAATGAAAATTTTCATATATATATGCATATAGCAAGCAAGATTTCTACTTTCTGATTTGTAAGGAAACCCAGTAAATACAAAGCAATTTATATATGCTGCGTACCTTCCTCAAAGACATCTTGGTTGAACACACTTAATCCCAATTCTCTCAAATCTGAGCTTTGATCATCAAGGGAAGCCTGTGGAATGAGAGCAGTGTCCACATAGAAAGCATCATTGATGGTTTCTCTACTCGTCCCAGCTTTTGGCACTATCATGTCAGACCCTGCCATGCTATTTTCTTGCTTTTTCGACATCATTGCAGCAAGAAGGTTTCCTGACAAAAGAATAGCAGTAACAATAAAGAAAATTACTGAAGCCACTACATATTATTATCATAGTTAAATATCGTAAAAGTAAGTGATTGAATAACCTTTTAATTTACATTGTGTTGTAGACAAATAAACAAAAATAGATACTGGACACACATTGAACCTAGCTCCTCCCAGCTGTTCCTAGTCGGTGTCAAACTCTTTCATGCCAGACGCCGACCAAATAAATGAGACGATTGACATATTTACGGCTTCATTCTTCCTAGTCTTTCTAATACACATTCTCCCCCTCTTGTTTTGATTCTAAACTGTGGGTTATAAGTTTTGACCTACAAACATTACATTATAGATATTTAATATTTGCCTATTACATAGTAATAATAATAGTTCATTTATAAAGCTCACAAATCCATCCAAGTGCTCTAAGGCTCTGAGAATAAAATTTATTATGTACAAACACAAAACAAAAATTCATAACAATATTGTAATGAGTAAAAAGTAGTAAAATTACATATTATAATCACAATAATTTGATGAAATGGTGAATACAAATTTTTGCACTGACTTATAATGGAAATTGTTTTTATCTAGGGTAAGTAAAATACTTTAAATTCATATATGCTTTATTAAATAGATATGTTTTGAGCTTCATTTTGAAAATGTTAAAATTTCATGATGATCTCACATCTTTCCTGAGACTATTCCACAATTTTGATATGTGTGGTGGTGGTGGCGGGGGGGTGGGGGGGCGGATATCATTCAGGGGAGCTTGTGTTTCAGGTTAAGGGAGCAGGGTAAGGGATGGTTGATAGATGGTTAACAATAAAACACGTATGTTCCCCCTAGCTACAAAGCTATTGGCAGCGTTTCCCTAGCGACCTACGCTTGCTTCAAATGGTGGGGGGGTCATTCAGGGGAACTTCTGTTTCAGGATAAGAAAGCAGGGTAAGGGATGGTTGATAGATGGTTAACAATAAAACACGTATATGTTCACCCCTATTGCTATGCTATGCGTTTCCCCGACGACCTACACTTGCCTCGGAGGGGGGGGGGAGCGGGTTTGTGGGGCGGAAGTCGTTCAGGGGGAGCTTCTGTTTCAGGTTAAGGGATGTAATAGACTGCACATAGGAATCTATGAATATCAAAGGGAAAGAACACAAAAACTTTCTTTTGAGATTTTTTTTTTTATCTTTTTACAAAATTCCAGCCATTGGTCTTCTCTTTTTCTTTGTAAGTTAATCACAACGTTAATCAATCATTATACACAAACTGCATGACTTTTAATGTAAATTATGTAACATGGACTGGTAAAACTGGTAAAACTACTAAAACGGTTACAAATGCTCCTAAATAAACGATGCACCCGCACTTCTCAGTAACATCATGTCTCCATAGTCCGATGCTACCTCAAACTACATGGTTGGTTTCAGTCTCAGTTCGATTAACGATAACATCTCGGTCCGGTCCCAATTCACTGTCACATTTGAACGGTTTGTGTACATAAATCAGTCAGTCTATCATCACTTGTCTCACTGTTCATATTCTGGCCGTTGTCGTCAGTCTTCAGCCCATCCGTTGTCGCAATACTGTCACACGATCTCTTATTGGCACACATTGAACCTAGCTACTCCCACTATCTTTTTATTTTACTTTTTTTCTTTATCGCCCCACAAAAATCAAGCCTCAACTTTTTATCTCACCCCGTCAAAATAAACCCTCTTTACTATGTCCCTTGGTTGGTACTCCGACTATGAAAGTCCTTGCAATTTCTAATTACTCAGAATCTAGACTGATACTGATCTAATGAAATTAACAGTTAGCCGTCGTAGATACAAATCTAGATCATCTAGATCTATATCTAATATTATATTACACTTTTGCACACCAATTTATTTCTAAGTCAAAGACCCTGGTCACTCACTCCTACTGGTATAATGGATCTATTTCAAACAGAACTTCAACAGAGAGAAATAAAAAAACGATTCAACGAGTTATAAATTATTGTGCTTTATTTTCAAAGTTCGATTTCTAGACATTTACCTACAGGTAAAATTTGATTCTCTAGTAAGTCATTTTCTGCTGAGAGCGAGTTTTTGGTCCTCACTCACACAGTTGTAACAACCTCAATGTTGTCTAACATAGATCCTTATTAACTTCAAATTAAAGAGAGCATAGCTGTTCGATGTGATGCCATGCACTTTATATTGACATAAACGATCAGATTTATGTAACTCATGAATTTTTATGATTTCCCTTTCTACCTGCTATTTTGTCACCGGCGTGTTAAAAGATTGTTAAATTGGGTGTCAACCAAATCATGTTTTGAATTATTATTCTTTAATTTTACACACAACAATTAATACGTTTTCTGAAAGAATAAATATATCAACTGTTGGAAAAGAGAGAGGAGGCCGGGGCAACAATGATTGATGACACTATCTAGACCTCTTCTCTTGGTTTGGTTTGATTTGTTGTATCTTCTCCTTCTTCTTCTTCTTCTTCTTCTTATTATTATTATTATTATTATTATTATTATTATTATTATTATTATCATTATTATTATTATTATTATTATTATTATTATTATTATTATTATTATTATTATTATTATTATTATTATTATTATTATTATTATTATTATTATTATTATTATTATTATTTTTTATTATTATTATTATTATTAATGTTTTTTTAAATATTATTATTATTATCATTATATTATTATTATTATTATTATTATTATTATTATTATTATTATTATTATTATTATTATTATTATTATTATTATTCATTATTATTTTTATTATTATTATTTTCATTATTATTTTTATATTATTATTATTATCGTTATTATTATTATTATTATTATTATTATTATTATTATTATTATTATTATTATTATTATTATTAGTATTATCATTCTTAGTGAATTGTTTTACTCTTCAAAGATGCCATGAGGATGTTTGAATTTAAAATAAAAAAGTCTAATATTGTCTGATATTTTGTTATTCTTATGATCATAGTTTCCAACATATTCGGCATTCCGGTTCATGTAACAATGAATGCTAACTAAAACAGTAGAGAAGCAGCAATTACACACTATTCTGTGGCAGTAACCAAACAAAGGCTCCTTTGTATTACAAACAAAGGTCACTACCTAGGCTAAACTCGGTACACGTAGCTACCAAATAGGCCTATGGTATTATTTTTTAACATAGAATCAATGTATTGATGCGCAGGCATGGTAAGTATACTTCCGGCCTGTCGGTGACTTTCGGTCAGTCAAGTTCAATCATGGGGGTGTTTGGAAGGTATCCGAGAGAATACAACCCTAAAGTACACGGTCCCTACCTTCCCAGCCGTTACTATGGCAAACGTAAGAAAAATATTTAAATTGAGTGTTGGTATTACTATTGTGTATCTAGATTTCTAGGTCTTGATTTTAAGTCTCGATCTTTATTTGATGTAGTAGATCTGACCCCAGTCAGTCAGTTGTGAAAGTTTCAGATACATTTTAGATCTAGAATCTTAATGAAAAGTTGAAGTTAAAGAATAAGCAAAGGTAACGATTGCATAGAATTTTGTTTCTTGAGATATGTCAGACCAAAATTATTTCTCTAGGAGAATTTTTAATTAAATTATATCGAGCTTATAGATCTAGATCTAGATTAGATTCAGGAGATCTTAGATATTTATTGGGTTTTTAAAATTTTGAAACTGGTAGATCTAATCTAAATATTTCAAAACAGTCCATGTCTAAAACTAGTACACCAACTTAACAATAGAAAAGTGGCTCACTCAACCAGCTTAATAATGGCTGCAATACGGCAGGTTTCACAAAATGATCCATCCCCATTTCCCTCTTTTGTCAAAATGTAATGTTATATTTCTTACAAGTGTTAGGCCTATATACCATGTTAGAACCTGAGGATTCTAAATATATGGACATCCAAAGACAAAATATTCCGCAAAGTTGACCAGACAGTTAAAAAACAAAAATTTCATGATTTCTCAATAGTCTTACACAAGATGAACTACGAGAAAATAGCTCGACACAATATTACCGTTATTAGATCCCAGATCAAACAAAAAGAATTATTGTTCAAAAGCGTTGTAATTTAGCGCACCCCTGCTGAAAGCCTACAGAAATGATTTTGGTATCAAATTACTCAGGTAATAAAGTTCTTTCTAATTGTAACAATTGTTTTTCCATTGCTTACACTTGAAATTTTGGTTTGAACTACCTACTGACAGACGTGTGAACGTTTTTAAATAAACAGTAACATTGAAGGATCAAATTCATGTTTAGATGTGTGTAGCTTCTATTACTGAATGCATGTCAAGATATTGGCAAGTGTGTCTGGTAATCTCACTGTGGCTCACTATTATCACAAATATTTATTTGTTTTATTTAATGTCCTCTTCAGCTCTTGGACACACCATTTGGACAGGTGAAAGTAGGACCAGTTAAGTTCTTGGTGCCTGGTTTGGAAGACGACTAACAAAACCCCTGAGGGACTGTGGTCATTTGCAATTCATCGAGGTTTGTTTTCATATATTTTATTATAAGTAGACGTGTAAGAATAGTAAGATTGATCATCACAGCTGAGTTTAAGTTGTTTTGCAACTCTGGGTCCATTAAATTTCTGCACTTTCAATGAGGTTATTTAGCTACTTTCAACCCTGAAAGGAAGATCAATATACCATACATAGTAAAGGTGCAGATTCCAAAAACAATCCTTTTGAAATACCATTTTATTTTTTACCTTGAGATTTCATGATCATTGCACATATGAGTGTCTGGTCAACACCACTATGTCAGCCATTTCATTCATCATTTTATTATGGTAAAAACATCCTGACTCACCAATCAATTTTATTATTGGCAAGTAAACTGGTAAGTAACACCATAGCAAGCATTTGCTATTTAGAATCTTTGCAGGGAAATACAGTTCCCTAGCAAATAATAATAATAATAACCTTGGATATTTAGGTTAACCATTAGCAGGTTTTCAATGCTTATTTCAAGAAAATTACTGGAGTTTGTTAACAATCTTCTATATTTCATTTGTTTATATTTATGTTCAGAAGTTGCTATACTGGACCTCTATGTCTAATTTAAAACTTTCTTTTCTTTTGGGTGCCAAAAAAGTTGTTGCTCGATGCCAGATTAATTCTATCTCACGCAAGAATGATACATTTCAAATATAACTTTGCTAAGCATTGATTGCTTATCTTTCGATGCTTCTGTTGGTTGTTCTATGCCAAACGCCTACGAAATGGTTGTGGAGGGGGCATTTCCTCACAATTTTAATAGTATTAAAATACGAAGCTGAAATTGTGAGGTAACACCCACAACCGAAACATCTGTGTTTGGTGTAGAGCGACTGAACGGGAACATCGATAGATTGCCGATTGGCACTTGAAGAGTTAACCCATCACACCCTAAACAGCAAAGAGAAAGTCCAGTCCTAGACTTAAGAAAGGGGAATAACTGTCCAAAACATAGCTCATATTTTTCCAATTTTTAATTTGAGACACTTCCAATTGATGATTTTAATTTATATATTATCATTATTTTTTTTACACTGATATTTCAACCTAAATTTGAATTACACCCCTTGTATCGACTTCCTGATTTTGTCTACAGACAACATAAATGACAATCGATATTGACATGCCTGTAGACCAAGAAAATACTGCACCCTGGAACAATCAAAGCCAATTAAAACGCATTCTCTTTGACCAATGAAATCCTGCGCACTGGACCAATGAAAGCGTATGCTCTTTTACCAATGAAATCCTGCACCAATCAAAGCACAACTTGGTGATCGGGTATAATTACCTTCGGCTTTTGTTGTGGTGGTGTCCCTTTATTTTATTGGTTGCTCTAATATATGGACAACCTCTTATATCGACAAAATTTGGTGGTCCCAGTGATGTTGATATAAGAGGGGCCACAACCGCCGACTGTGTACAGCGTCTCAACGAACCGACGGTCAGATGTTGCAATGGCTCTGTAACGACCGAAAGTCGTCAACATCCTTAATATCGGAGATGTCACATCGAAAATCTGAGAGAGACATCTTAGATGGTACGGTCACGTACGCCAGATGCCGCAAGATCGATAACGAAGAGAATCCTACTCCTCGAAGCACCCCGTCCTAGCCCACGCGGAAGACCCAAGAAGCGTTGGATCGACAGCATAAAAGAGGACATCGCGTCATCAGCTGCAGTCGGATCGGCTGACCCGTTGGACGGAAAGGCCTGGAGAGCGGCCATCAAAAATGGACGCTGTCGCAACCCCTCTATCGAGGGAATTACGCGACGTTAAAGAAAGAAAAGGAAGACTGTAATTAAACTTTCACATGAATGCAAACATTTACAACATCAAGCAAAGACATCAAGAAACCTGATCACTCTACTCATTGTTTCAAGTATGAACATCTGGTCAAGTTTTAATGTAATGACTATTATCACTTAAACCGTCTTCTTCAGCCAAACTATTTTCACATAACAACCCACAAATGTACGCATCCAGGAATTCAAAGGCCATGCTTGCAAAATTCTTTATCTCAAAAAAATGTTGTCGGATTTCCATGCAGTGAAAACAGGTCACGCTCTAGGGCTGAACAAACACTCTCCAGTGTGGTGGGGTATAGAAGAGGATGATTTAACCAGACATGTTGCATGTTAGGGTGTAGTAGATTAAAATGATCCATTGTTGCCTTTACACGAGGGTACATGACCCCAGAAACTGGCATTGAAAATTATATGAAATGGGGACTTTCATATTGGACAATCTTTTTTTATCTATATGTTTATTATTATTTTTCCACAGGCTACTGGCGTTGGGCAACTAAAAACCTCCATGTACGCCAATCAGGCTTTGTACCTTTTGGCCAAGTTGCGATGGTCATGTCAATCTTTTCTTCTGCATGCTATACAAAGAGAGAAGTAAGTTTTTTCTTGCTGACGAATTTGCACATCTTCTTGTCTTCTTTTTTAATTTCCTAGCTCCACTCTTTTAAGTCATAAGCATTTATGTACAATTGAAACTGAGGAATACACCTCAGGAAACAATTAATTCTTTTTGCATAAATTGGGCTTGATATAGATACCACAGACCAACTTTTCAAAATGCTCAGAGAGTAAATCCTGTGATATATTCAGCCAGACATTGTAAATACAAGAACATCACACTTTATTTCAACAAAATCTAACAATAAATAACCAAGATATGAATTTTTGAAGTTTTATTTGGACTTGTAATATTTTAAGTCCGTTTTCCTGAACAGTTTAGATTTGAACGTAGATTTGAATGATAAACTAAAATGATTAACAGCATATAACTACATAAATTACATCTATACAAGGAACAGTTATGGAACATACAAAGAAATTACTTGTTACATTCTAAATCTTATAGAATATGATGCCCTAAGAACTCAGAAAATTATTTTGGACAGACAAAATTGCTCAAATTACGTTTAGCCAGAGCCCAAATACTAGTTTTCGCAACATCATAACAGATATTTGAGATCAACGAAACGGTCAAAATTCATAGAATCCGTTCAGAACGATGTATAGACAATGTCCAATTTTTAAAGCAATTTGTTCATTACATTTTAATTTTATGATATGATGAAAGTTGTCTCCTATGCAAAATTGCTTATTTGGTAAAAAACAAAAAAAACAGAATGTTTTAAAATGTAACAAAAATTATCATAAATTGAGAATCAGCAAAGCTACAGAGTTGAATAATTTATAATATATTAAGCTCTATTCATTCAACTAATGAACAATTCTGTATTATAATTTTTTCAAGTAAGTCAGTGACTTTCATTACAGGCAATCTGGAAAAAAAAGGGAAAATGTTGAAAATTGAATCGTGGAATTTAACTATAACTTTGGAACCATCAGCTGGATTTGTTTAAAACATAATACTATTGCTAAAATGAAAGCCAAAGGTAGATTAAATCTGCCTTTACTATTAAATAACTTTTGATAAACGTGCGTAGATGGTCTTTATCTTGCCTGTCCCTTGGACGTTTTCGCCTAGACAAAACTTTCCGTAGCTGATCTTGACAAGATCTCAATCTAGATCTAGACTAGGCTGACAGTACACATAGATCTAGAACTGTATCCAGTCTCTCCGGATATTTAACATGTATGCCTTGCCTGTATTATTATTTTTATCATTAGGGCCTAACATTTTTATTATTACTATCAATACTATATTATTTTTGTCATTGCTTTCCTTCTGACACTACACTGCATATTCATTTATAGTATAGTATTACTTTAGTATACACCGTCACCTAATCATACTCGTACAGATGTAGAATCTATTGTAGTTTCTAGGCCTATCGAACTCTAGTAGTAGTAGTAGTATTTTGACATGTCGCGGTACTAAACACTAGATCTACCTGCAGTAAGTGTTTGCAACGCTATTACTATCTTTTTCATTTACATCAAATATGTATAGTAACAGTACATTGTGTTTTAAAATAATTAAAAATACTCCCCCAGATTGAAGATTTTAAATGAGTTTCATTTAAAGAATGTTGACTTTCCATCTCAGAGTAACCTATTGGGGGTGTTTTGTCAAGTGTTTCACTGAGTGTGATCTACTACAATGTAATAATATTGATGTCGATGGCCTATAGAGTAAAAGATCCTTGGCACCTCTACCTTCTTTCCACTCTCTCTCTCTTTCCCCCCCCCTACATCAACATCATACGATGTGTTACGTACTGTAGGATTACACAACGCTTTGAACCAAGGAGTCATGATTTTCTCTCTCTTTTTCCCTTCAGTCGCAATAGTCACATCTCAATACTGACACTGACAATACGATGTAGACTGTACATAATATCATATTTTATAGGCGAAATATGACAATAAGTGACAACTCCACTAATAAAGACAGAGCAAACACGTGACGTTTCGGTATAACCCTTCGTCAGACAACAAACGAGAAATATTTAGAATCTAGATCTAAGTAATATCCGGCATCACACAATGTGATGTCAGAATAAAAACATAAAGGAGAAAGAAAGAAAGAAAAAGACAGTGATGTTAAGAAACGTAGCAGTGGCTCCTTCGTATTATCATATTTTATAGTAATTGGTGGCCACCACCCACCTTTCCTCGCCCGCCCGCTTTCACTCTGCCTGGTACAGTCGCAACTGGGTACGATTGACTAGGAGAAAGGAGACAGACAACAGGCCCAATGGTCACCTGAGTCAACTGAGTGGATTTTTATTAAATTGCGCCAATAGAATCTTGTGATGTAGAGTGAGGGCAAGTAGAGGAGCGTTTAATAATCATTAATACAGGTAGATCTTCATTAATTTTTGTATTGATCGTGTTCTCTAGCTGTGGGGTCAACAGCCGTGGATACTATACTTATGCAATCGTATTTTCATTCATTTTACCATCTGTGGATCGTGAAAAAGATCAACTTGAAAGGCATGTTACTTAAGTCAATGTCGACTATAGACAGTATTTTTATTAATTTAAAGTATCACTATCAGAGCTTAAATTTTTTTCAATTCTTTCATTTCTCGAGGTCAGCATTTTCAGGCCTAGATTCACGAGATATGGCATGTGTTTTTAATTTGAATTTTAAATCTAGGATCAAAACGAACTAGAGGAAGTAAGTATCCACATTGTTGAGTATTGTTTTGAGACTTAAATTGGCTCACTCATAGTATACATGATGTATCACTGACCATTTTCTCCTTCACATTCACAGGTTATCACAAGCACTGCAAGTATCACTGATGGATTTTCATAGCTCACTGGGGATTTGAGGGAAGGGCTTTTAATGTGATTAGTTATTTTCCTTAGTATCAGAATTGATTGCACTTTATCAAACTGGTTTGTGCTGTCACATAATTGACATTTAGTATTCTTTTTTCATACACTTGAATTAAGAAATGAAGTTGAATAAAGATAAAATAAATGAATTGAATGTGTTGCCTTATTGTGTCCTCAGTTTGTGTCGCCCTTGTGTATTGGAATACAGCTATACTATTAACACGCTTCTTGCTACTGATCCTATTTCATTCATTTCACTTACATTCACATACTTTTTATCTCGTCTTTGAAATAGTATATTGTTAATGTTAGGCCTGCCTTAACTATCTATAATTGAATATGATGTCAATAATAATAGTCTATCTAGTGCTAACAGACTATAACCATGCGACATTAAAGCATGGGACTTACTACAAAGGTTAGGCCTTAGTGGTGACTACAAGTTCATGCGCATCATGCTGAGAGGAATGGTGGTGTTACGATATTTTTGAAAGGGGGCATTTACTTCATTTAGGAGAAACAGGCATTATGGCAGTGAGCATCTAGGCAGTAACCACTCTCTTATCTTCTTATCACATTTTCCTTTTTTTTTTTTTTCTTATGTCATATTTACATACATGCTCCCGTTACTCAAAATAGTCTAGCAATTATTTTCACCTACCTAAGTTTTAATCTGTAGGTATTTATTACTACTAATCTATAAATATATATATATATATATATATATATATATATATATATATATATATATAATTCTGAGTTTACCAAAGGCTCTGTTGCCAGGCCACTAAAAATAACTATATTTTGCATGTATGGTAGGTTCTAAAATATCCCAAGATCGTTTTCATTCAAAGAATTCTTCTCTCAAAAGTGACGCCTAATTATTGATTGAAAATTTCATTGTTTCCGTCTTTCATTCATCTAAGTCACCATTTTGAACACTTGATAATTTTTTTTAAATTGGAATAGCACCTGCACAACCTCAGTATTGAATTGTCACCCGATCTAATAATCGTACTTGGTATCATTCGGGGTGAAACAGGCTTGTAACGTGTAGTAACATATGGTTAATGTGTTGCAAAACATTCTTTTCAAATAAGGAGCCCATAAATAACAATAGGATTTATGATGAAGGCAAGATCTTTATTCAGGTCATATATTTTTAGTCACAAGAACAGAACATGTCCTCCATACATTGTAAGATACATATATATGAATACATGTATATGGCATCATTATCGCATTGGTCATACTTTTACTTCTCCCACAAATAGTTATCCTTTTTAATTCTCTCAAAAATAGTTCATGTCCATGTATTTCAGATGGGGGAAACTGTATTCCAGAGGCAAGGTGTCTGCCTCTCAACCAAAAGGTAGTGGGTTCGAGCCCCGCCAACCGTTGAAAAACCTTTTCAATTTTTTTTCAGGCAAAACCTACACCCCTGATCCAGTCACCACTTAATCCCATCGGAGACGGACGACAAGGAGATCCCGTGTGCAGATTGCAACTCTGTGCACGTTAAAGGTCTCTTGGCAGTTTACAGGAGTCTAGGCAAAATTAAAAGATCCTAACAAAAACCCTGAGATCACTTTAATTGTGCATGTGCGTAAATCAAATCAAATAAAAATTTCAAATGGTAAAGTGTTAACAACTGCACACACCTGTGCATTACAAAAGAATACACACACTGTTAGTTTATGCAGTTGTTAATCCACATGTGACTTACTCTTACACTGCTCACAGGTGCAAATGATACTATTCATAAGACCTACTTTCCTTTAATAACTTTCATCATCTTATCTTTACACCTGTCTTCATCTTGGGGACTTAATTGACCAGAGGTAAGGTGTCAGCCTCTCAACCAGAAGGTCATGGGTTCAAGCCCTGCTGACGGTCACAAAAATTTCCATTAAAAATTAGGTAGGCGGATTGACACCTAGTTGACCTAGTCCCGTGATATGTTAAAGTAAAGATCCTTTGGCTCTTTACAAATTAGTCAGAACAAAGTTGAAAACCTTGCCAAAAGCCCCAACATCACCTTCATTGTTTGATGTAGGTAAATCAAATAAAGTCTTCATCTTGCCGATTCTTCTGCTCTTCTTATTCACCTAAAGATCCACTGTATAACAGAAAAACCTGTTTCAGATTCCTTTCATTACTGCACAATATCAATCATGGATGGGATTATACACAGTCCGTCATCATATTCATATATGCACATAACATATCACATGATTTAATAATTGTATTGAATAGTAACATCCTTCACAGTGAGATAATATACTATCTATTACTATTTACACAAAATTGTCATGAGTGATTTCAAATTTCATGTACATGTATTGTAACTTGCCCTCACATATTATAACAGCCTCCAACAAGCCAATAAACAGTAATTTTGCAGTAGCCACCACAAAAAAAGACAATTACAGCAAAAAAAAACCCAACAAAAACATTGCCACCCAGAATTTTTTAATTTAAATTAAGCAGTTAAAAAAAACGTCAAAAACCCTTGCTTATCCTATCCCAGGCCCATGCAGTAAAAGCAATCCTCAGATTAACAAATCTCTTCTACAAAGCCTTAAATTGTAGCGACAGTTCAGTGATACAATACATACAGTGGAGCCCATACAGGGTAAACCTGCATAAGATAATCATATTTAAAATCTTTAATTTTGGTGGGGTTTTTGTGTCCCTTATTACTATTACCAATAACACTAACAATAACTAGTACATGCACTGGTATAAAAATAAAATAATCCCCATTGATACCATTTTTATTTTGAGGGGGAGAGACTACAGCTGAGAGACAAAATACTCAATATTTGACATATAATGTTCATATTTCAGACATACAAAGAGTATCAATATCATGTTACTAAACATGTTTGTTGAAATCTAAAAGTTACTCTTTTAATTTTAGCAAAAAATTTGCATAAAAAGCTAGTTTTGAGAAAAATGCCATTTTGTAATTTCTGAAACCAAAAATATGTATGGGAGCGTTCTACGAACAGGGGCTTATGATTTTTGTAGCATTGGTACTGAATCTACTGTGTATGAAATGGGACAGACTTTCCCTTAATTAGATATCAGTAATATCACATATGACAGGCATTGACTCTTTCATTCCCATATTTTCAAATATTTAGGAAAAAACATATTTTTCAATAAAATGAGGGCCTAAAACCATATTTACTTACATATATAGTTTTCATGTTTTTTACTATCACGGATCGATTGTGGAAGGGTTATAGCATATAATTAATGAAGATGAACACTATGATTTCGCTATGACGCATTTAGTCAATGGTCATCCATTTCTACACAACAAACACGCAATAAATCAATGAAAGTTTCCTCATTCACCAAATTAGTTGGACACACATCTTTGATTTGATTGACAATGATGATCGCAGTTAACCTCAATTGTTTTTATACTGTATGTGAAGCAATGCTGAATTTAGACCATTCTTTATTTTACCAATGCAGAACATCATGCATTGTGACAGTGACACATTAAGATTCACTGTTAATGACCCATGCTGGGCGATAACCGTTGTTCGTTTGGCCCAGGTGGATGAAATTTGGGATTGGGACCTTGCCATCTGGCAAAGTGGCAGGCAGTGTTTGCGATTTAGAAATAGCAGCTATTTATAACAGCTGAGAGTGAGAGGCGTGGCATGATCATCTACACATTTGGTTTGCAATGCTTTCTTCATATTTGGAATCTACCGAAAAAGATATGTCGACTTTGACAAGTGAGGAGTCTGTTAAATAAAAGTATCATTGTCCAGTCATGCTGTAGAGGGGCCAATTTATATGTAGAAAAGGTTCTGATTCCTGCGAATATGTGCTGGTGGTAGGCAGACCATGCTGTCTATAACTACGGCTAATACTAATAATACAGTGTAATAAGCTGAAATATGAATAAAAAATCTTAAAAACCATATTTAAAAAGCCTCAACCCAGAAAAGGAATTCACTCTACGTGAATCAGTAGACACCATAAAAACTCCATAATGTTAAGTGAAGTTCCTTCAAGGCCCTTGTGACCCATAGAGCCTGAGCATATCCCAGTTTCTATAACTATAACAAACAAGTGATGATAATAATCACCTCCTGAACAAGATGCTAGTCTGTCGCAGATTTTTACTCCCAAACAGCTAAGTTATTGCATGTTTTGGTCAAAAGACAACAGTACAGTACCAGTACATATCTACAAGTACAAGTTGTGTTTTCTTCATCTGTCTTTGGAATGATGGATAATAAAGAAAAGAGTTTGATTAATCTTTCGATAAGTACATAAACAATAAATATATAAATATATATATGTGTATACACACAAACAAGCTTTTATAATGCACTACCCTTTGAACTGCTAATTACATGTTCCAAGTATATCAGTTTATAAAAAGCAAACTAGAATTCGTTTAAGACACTACAGGCGAATGAAAAATGGACAATTGCCTGTAACACTTCGTTCCAGAACAATGACATTGAATATTAAGAATCCCAGCATCTTGTGAGCAAAGTAAACGTATCAATGTAATGGGCAGTTCAAAGAGTGGTGCCTTATTAAAGTTCACCAGCATCATATTTATATATCGATGGTGTCTGGAACAAACCAGCCAAGTCCGAAAATTCCACTTTTAAGAAAAATAGCTATACATCTTAACAGAAACTAAAAGCTATAGTGAGTAAAACTAGCAGAAGACATCTTATTCAAAACTATGTTGTTTCAAACCAGTTAAGTTGAGCTTTCATTTTTCAAATCGGCACAAAACAGCCAAGTCAGTTTTTCATCTGAACGAGTCTATCAGTGTACAAATGGAGTGAGTGCTTCAATTTCTAAGACTAAGAAGTTATTATTTTTTTTACCTGAAATTAATTTATTATAACAAACATTCCATCCATCTCATGTGTGCAGAATGATGTGATTTAAAATGGATTTTCAAGAAAATTATTCAGTTATTTGCCTCTCATGTTAAATTAGTGTTTTTCAACTCGGCTGCTTTGTGCCCATCACCATCGATATATATATATATATTTCAGGTGAGACATTAATGTTAAAACATCATCATACCAGTAGTAATATTAATCAAATATCTAAATAAACTTCAGTGGCTGCATTTCGGACAAAGAAAACAGACCCTATTATCCCAATTTTGGAATCCCTTCATTGGCTACCCATTAAATCACAAATTGACTATACTTTACAAGTACAACATTGCCCTGATGGTTTGTAAATGTATACAATCTAACTCCCTCTTATCTTTTAGAACTATAACAACCAAAGCTAGATATTTGAGATCCAGTGATAATACATTACTTTGTCTATCCCAAGAACAAAGCTTAAGTCCTATGGCGATCACTCATTCAAACAGTACGGCCAGAAAGTTTGGAACAAGTTACCAAGGGAGATAAGAAAATTGAGTTCTGTTGAAAAAAAAATTTAAAGCTATCAAGACATACTACATTTCAATTTCATTGAATTTTGGTTAAGCTGCATTGGAATGTTGTTGGGTCTTTTTTTAAATCCAAACCTTTATCATTTTAAGTCGTATGCAACATTGTGCACTGTTTTATACTATTTATAGAGAAATTGATGTATGCTGATTTTTATTATTTTCTATTGTAATGTTGTTAGGCACTTTGAGATGTCATTATTATGGAAAGAGTAGTATAAATACTATGTATTTGTATACTTTGTATTATATTATTAGTAATAAAGAAAAGACAATGCAAAAGAATAATAGTAATAGTATATGTACATGTAAAAGGTAACAAATCTGTTGACACCACAAAGGCTAATCAATCGGTTCAGCGCGTGCATCACCTCATGGCCATGACGGAAAACACAGTTCAAACCAATTCTTTGTATGCAGTGAAGCAACACAATAGATTTTTCTATTTGTTACTTTTCATTTGATTACTTTTTTTATATTTATTGTTTTGTTTTCATACCCATGGAAAGCACCTAAATGAGATCAAATGGGTCATTTTCTCTCGTTTATGTGGGCGGTTGGCAGACGCTACTGGCAAATTCTATTTCTTCCCTTTCACTTTTCCAAGTGTCTTTCATCTTGCTGTTTCCCGTAAATTCATCCTGAGATCAGCACCCATGGTGGACGCAGTAAATTTCAATGAAAATGAAAAAAACAAATAAACTCATTTTTAAATAAACACCTGCCCTGTAAACATAAAATTATATGTGAGCATTTCTTTATTTCTTGTTAAGCACTGTAGGATTAAATATGAGTGAATTGTCTTACAACTTGTGATGGTAAAATATAATTAAAAATGTACAATCTGGCTGCTCTCTCATATCTCAACATAAGTATTATATTATAAGGTATATCTAACATGTGCAATTTACAAGAAGTAATGTAAGTTTGATAAAGTTTTAGACTTCATATTTTCATCTCCGGACATGGTTTGAGTTTTTTTTTCTTACTTTAAAAAGACCTGAGAAAACCAGGCAGATGGGAAAGAGAAGTGGCTACATGGTTTTAATTTTAATCAGTGGAACAAAATACAAATGTAGATGATGCACTTATTTTAATAACAAAAGTGTTAAAACAACAATACAATTTTCCATTATCAATAATACAGAAACTGAAAGCAATAATGACAAATTGATGGTTAAGGTAAACACTGCTCACGGCCAAAGTTAATCTTAACTTTGTATAATGCAATGTCAACCTTGCTGATATGGTATTTTTTTAAAAGAAGGATAAAGGAGGCATGTAGTGTAATACAGTTTAAGAGGTATGAAAATGCAATAAAAGTAGATGTAGCTGGGCTGGTTGTGTGTGACACCAACATACCAAGCATGGTAGAAAGATAACATCAACATTAAGATTGAGATAAAATCAATCAATTATTTAACAACGAATGGTGTTAATAAATCACATACTGATCAGACTTTTAAACAGAGGAGGGAAAGATAATCTGGTTCCAGATCCACAATTTTGCAACCATCTTGTGATTGTTGTCATGGCTGAAAGTGTGAAAGAGGTGAAAGGCAATCAAAAGTTTAGGAGGAGGAAATGTGAATTCATGACTACATAACTCTTATTATATCATTGAAATGGCAAGAACAAAACATTGTTTCTTTCTACAGTGCATCTATACCAATTGCGTAGGTAAGAAAGTTATATTGTGAGACAGTATGTAAGACAGATTAAATTGCAAGGATGAAAGGTTCAATAATTTTTGTAAACCCTAAACTTTATTTAGACAGGCAAGCTAAAAGACTAGAAAATCAGGATTGCTAATTTCATGACATTATTGTTGGATGAGATGCTTCTCTGGAATATTAAGATGACAGTAAATATATCTATATATGAATCTATACAATGTTGTTATTACTAATATTACCTTTACGTTTCTTACTTACAAAATTACTAAGTAATTACTGTTGATTAGAGTCAGAGTATTTAAAGTCTATGTCCCTTAATTTAAACAGATTAATTCAAGGGGAATATATTCATATATGCTGCCATGTTAAGCAATTTAAAGTTTAGGCCAGCATAATTTAACAGGCCATCTGAATTTGATGTAAATAGCTTTTACCTGCACACGCGCTCATAGATCCTTCAAATAATCATCTTCATTTATGGTAGTATGTAGCACCTCAAACAAAAGTAAAATTATTCCCTTCAAGCCTCTGGGCTCATAGGGGTGGGTATTATTAATATTACCCTTGTTTAGGGGCATCATCCATAAAAGCCACAATCTGCCTTAACTCAAACCGCATGAGCATTAACGATCCAGCACTCTACACCTGGCTAACAACTCAATGTTATTGCTACCTCAGACTAGAGCGTCTTTACTGCTATGAATTGTGAGGTGGAACATGGCAATGGAATGAATGATTGCAGACTTCAGGGGGACTAAAATTTCTGTTTACTGGAACCAACCAGCACACATAGTTAACGATCGAAATACACAGCAGATAAGCCTAAAACTATATCATTCACACTACCCTTTACCATTGTAGACAAGATGTTCTATCTTAATTAGGGTTTTTTTTTTACTTAAGTTCAGATAAAACAGGGTTCTGATTATCAGTGTTATCTGTATTATGCAACACAGCCATTAAAGGTTTAATTAATTTTATGAATATCTGAAAAAATAGTTTCCGTAGTTACAGATTACCAATGAAAATGTAACTATCAATATGCTATTGAATATAATGTGTTCAATGAAACATTGATCACCAATATTTCTTCAATCACTCCCTAGTGCAAACAGTTTTTTTATGTATTTACAAACAAAAGGGCAAAGGGATGAAAAGAAGAAAGAACTATTCTTTTGCATTAATATTCCATTCTATAAGCTATGTTATAGTATGCAAATGAGCACATGTAAGTAAACAGCTAACAACTCATTTTTCAACTCCAATGAGTCATGGATGCAGCTTATTTACGTCAATAATTGAAAAATTATTCTACAGTTTCCAGGAATACTTGACGGAAAGCGCATGAAATTTGTCATTAAAATAATACGCCTCGTCAAAACGAAATTAGAACCCTCTTTTCTCTACATACTGACATAAATCTATAGCATTCAAGAAATAAGAGCACAGACATAGGAAAGTCTGACATAAAGACATATGTAATTGTATTAAAAGCCATATCATTAAAATTTTAAAAATGAATTATAACAAGAGTTTGATTAAGTTCACATTGCACATTTCTTTTTCTTCACTTTGTTAACTCAAGCTTGTTTGAACACAGTCTTAGCAAAGACCCTTTCCAATTCCATGGACCTTACAATAAATAGGTTTAGTTCTTATATCATTATATCAGGAAGACCATGCCAGGAAAAAATAATTTCAAAATAAAATATTTCAGGGTGTTACATACAGGTACAAGACAATATCACATGGCTCTAACTTTCATCCAATGTCACAGACAAATTCAATGGTCATTGGCTTTAAGGATATCTTCTTATCTTAATGTAATAAACATTTTCTTATCATAAAAAAATGCTGTAAATTGTAACATCTTTTCCATTCAGACCACAACATAAAAAATAAAAATAAAAAGCATCCTCATTTCAGAGATCCTTCTTCCTTTTTTGTCATACATATTACACACACATATGCACGCACACACACACACACACACGTGTATATATCTTTTCAGAAAATTCTTCATTTTCTCTACTTTGAATCATCTTGATTTTTATTTTCCAGTAAATTGCCATCAACTTTTCTATGGTGCTTCTGTGGCTGCTGCTTGAGCAATTGATTTAATTGAACTTGCTCTGGTTTTATTTGTACCTGCTGTGAATCAATTGGTGGCTGTTGGTTCAACTGAGGCTGTTGATTTCCTAACGGCTGTTGCTGATTTACCAGTGGCTGCTGATTTCCTAATGGCTGTTGTTGATTTACCGGTGGCTGCTGACTTCCTAATGGCTGTTGCTGATTTATCAGTGGCTGCTGATTTCCTAATGGCTGTTGCTGATTTATCAGTGGCTGCTGATTTCCTAATGGCTGTTGCTGATTTACCAGTGGCTGCTGATTTCCTAATGGCTGTTGCTGATTTACCAGTGGCTGCTGATTTCCTAATGGCTGTTGCTGATTTACCAGTGGCTGCTGATTTCCTAATGGCTGTTGTTGATTTACCTGTGGCTGCTGATTTCCTAATGGCTGTTGCTGATTTACCAGTGGCTGCTGATTTCCTAATGGCTGTTGCTGATTTACCAGTGGCTGCTGATTTCCTAATGGCTGTTGCTGATTCACCTGTGGCAGTTGATTTCCTAATGGCTGTTGCTGATTCACCTGTGGCAGTTGATTTCCTAATGGCTGTTGCTGATTTACCAGTGGCTGCTGATTTCCTAATGGCTGTTGCTGATTTACCAGTGGCTGCTGATTTCCTAATGGCTGTTGCTGATTTCCTAATGGCTGTTGCTGATTTACCAGTGGCTGCTGATTTCCTAATGGCTGTTGCTGATTTACCAGTGGCTGCTGATTTCCTAATGGCTGTTGCTGATTTACCTCAACTTGTTGATTTTCTACCTGTGGCTGTTTATTCACGAATGGTTGTTGTTGTTGGTTTACCTGCAATTGTTGGTTTACAAGTGGTTGCTGTTGATTAACCTCTGGCCGTTGATTTAACACAGGCTGCTGTTGGTTCAACTGATCTTGCTGATTTACCAGTGGCTGCTGCTGATTATTTAGTGGCAATTGTGGATTTAACTGCCCTCCCTGTGCTGGCGCTTTATTTGCATTCTCCTGCTGTTTCAGCTGCTCCTGTTGCTGCTCAATAACTTTCTGCTGCTGGTTGATAATCTGCTGTTGCTGATTGACTATTTCATTTTGGAGAGGATCGACAGCCTCTTTCTGTGATCCTTTCTCCTCTTCTTTCTGTGGTAGAATGAAAGGAGGAATAAATGAGACACATCATTTATCACATCTATCTGAATTGAGGCTGAGCTGTGTTGAAAATAGTATCTATGATGTATATGTTTGGCATAACACTAGTTAACATTACAAAGTTGCAAAAGGAACGGTTTCAATATATTACTTTGTATGATAAAACACGTAATCTCTCGAAATGCATCTTTATACCATATTACTTTATACAATGTCGCATCAGTAACCCAGCGGTGAGGCAGTCAGAATTTGGATCATGTGGCTTTAAGTTCAAATCCTGGCAATGCTAGGTCTGACGTGTTCCTAAGCAAAATAATTTGATTTTCCCACTCAACCCAGGTGCAAACCGGTATATCAGCATCAGGGAGAACACCTGCAAAGACTAGCATCCTGTCCAGGTGGCGATGTATTATCATATGTTCAAATTCATGCTATATAAACCAGGATAAGCTCCAGCTCTATAAGCTGTAACAATGTTAAAGTATTTTTTTTTTTAAGTTTCATTTTGTAACAATGATATAAATACACATGTGCTTAATTAATGTCATTAAAGATGCAATGATAAGCATTCTCTCTGGGGAGGACCTGGTAGTCCAGAGGCAAGGTGTAGGCTTCTCAACCAAAAGGTAGTGGGTTTGAGCCCGCCGTCGGTTGAAATATTTTCTCGATTTTTTTCAAGCAAAATCTACCCCCTGGTCCAGGTAGCTGGATCGACAAGTCCCATCGCAGATGGATGATAAAAAGAAGGTCCCGTGTGCAGATCACAACACTGTGCACGTTAAAGATCCTTTGGCTGTTTACAGGGCAGTTCGGGCAAAATAAAAAATCATACCAAAAAACACTGAGATCACCTTAGTTGTGGATATGGGTAAATCAAATCAAAAGCATTCTCTCTATGATCTAAGCATGCTCTTTTTCAGAGAGCTGATTTCATGCAATTGAGATCCATTGGTCTGTAACTAGGTCACAGCTAATCACAACACGAAATAGAATATTTTGAGACAATTCTAAGCTTTCAAATTTCTAGCAAACTATGATGGAATAATAATAATAATAATAATAATAATAATAATAATAATAATAATAATAATAATAATAAACTTTATTGTCCATCATTGACACATCATTTTGATCACATCAGTAGTTAAAATCCAAGTGTATGTTCTAAGGTGTAGAAATATAACATAGTTTGTATATAACTAATAAATGACTAACATTCAAAGTAAAATTATTTCATAAAAGGTTACATATTAAGTTAAAATTGTATGAACACACATACATACACACACATACACACATACATATATACAAACATACATACACATATACATACATATTTATATATATGTATATGTAGAAGGTTAAATATAAGATGTATAATGACATTAAGATAATAATGGTAGTAAACAACAACATTAACAACAACAGCAATCTTGCAGCATGTAGCAAGGCAAGAAGGATCTTCTATATCTCTCTTTATTACATTTTTTCAGGATTTTTCTTCCAGATCTTGTGGAATAAGAAATTTGGGGGTGAAAGGGACAGGTTTGATCGTTTTTCACTTGATTGATTTTTCTGGAACAACACTTTTGATAAAGGAAAGAGATATTAGCAAAATCTTCATTGCACAAAGATATTCCAGAGCAAACAAATCCAACCTCTTTTCATTTTGTTTAAGAATGTTACCACCCCAAGCAGTCACGCACCATGTAAGTATATTCTCAATCATCGATCAATAGAAAAGTGAGATAATTTTAATGTCTAATTTGAGGCTGTGAAGTTATCTTAAAAAGTGAAAACGTTGACGAGATTTTTTTAACATTTCTGTAGAATGAATACTTCAGGTCAACTTTTGATCTACATGAATTCCAAGGTATTTATAGCTCTCAAACATTTCACCCTGATATGTTCTCTCTTACACCTGAAGTCAATCACTATTTCTTTTGTTTTATTTACATTTAGGGTCAGGTGGTGGGTGTCACACCAATTTGTAAAGTAATTGATTTGTTCCCCGGTACTCCAGTTTTGAGCTTTCTATGAGACCCTGTATTGTCGAATCATCAGCAAATTTTAACAATTTGACACTATCTGTATCAATTCGACAATCATCGAAATGGACTGTACTTTAATCCAACTAGCCCCTAATTCATAAAACCTTATTTCTTCCTAATATCATGACCACACTTGGTACATCTTATCTGGGCACAAATTTTATATGGTCATATTGATTTCTGACAAATTGACTTCTTGTTTCTGCATTTTTCGATGAGGCGTATGATGAAAAAGGTTAATACTTTAACTGCATTAACTGAATGTTCAATTTTGACATATGCCTTAGCAAAATCATTACCTCAGTGTAACATACTTACAAGATCATCCTCTTGATGGTCCTTCAGTTCTTTCAAAACCTCACGCTGCTCTTTCAGGAGTTTTTCTTGCTCATCTCGATGTTTCTCTAGCTCATGAATGAGCTCTTCCTGTTTCTTTTCTTTCTCTTGCAATTTTTCCACCTGGACAATGAGTAGATAAATTGGGACTATTACATTATTGCAGCTGGTGTTTACAACTAAATTCAATAAAACCTCTGATATGAGCCGCCATATTTTTCAGCAGCTCTTTAAACTTTATCATCTTCGCAGGTTCCTCCTCTTTGCACAGAGCCACGATCATCATCTATTGTTGCAAACAATTCTACTAATATCTATGTACACCTACAGACCATGATCAACTGTAACAAAGTATGGATGGTTAATTTTGGTAATCGCAGAGTAAATTATCTGCCATTTGAGAAAAACCTTCAAGTACTTATCACCAACTTATGCAAACCGGCTTAGATTATAATCCAATTTCTTATGCATATGTCTTTCATGTATCTGATACCCTTCCTCAAAAGATGTGGAGGGAGGGAAGAAAGCATGAGCACAATAGTACTATTTTATATACATGTTTTTATCTGTATTATTCCAGTCTTAAAACACATTACTTGACAAACAATTCAAACTGAGTGCAAGCTTCTCTCTTCCGTTGGAGCTGTCATTACAGAACGAATATGGTTGAGATCCAATGCTTAAAATGCCTTAGGGGTCTAGGACCTGAAAATACTGATTTTCTGAGTAAGATAAAAAAAATACGACTCCATCAAACCTTCTAAGCTGTCTTCCTAACCTCAATCTCCTTATATATTTCAAGAAGTATCTGATTCAAAAACTGTGCCTAAAATTTCTAGATTGTTCTCTATATCACGTCTCTTTATGCCGTACTACTTTTTAAATTTGTGCCAACTGAAAAAGAATCCCAGATTTTAATCGCTTACCATATTTAGACCTTCCAATTGTACAATCTGTTTTATCTCTCAAAACACTTTGTTGTTTTGTCATTTTCTTTCACTGAATAAATTCTTGAACCATTTACGTAAAACTGAAGATTCTTCTAAAACAAACGATCTGGTTATGAATCGTTAACCTCGTCTGTCCATAGTCTTAATTTTACCATGAGAATTATGAATCAAACGAATTATAGGATTCATGTCAATTCATTCACACTATTTTTTGCCATGACCGAATTTCCCATAAATGTTGGTGTCGCCTTAATGCCTGTTTTCTCTGCTTCACAAGTCCTGGGCATTTAGGCGGTAACTACTGTATAAAGATTCTCCATAAACACGGGAGAACCTACAAGTCTTCTTCAAGCCTATACACAATTAATCAGCATGCAACTAGACCCATTGAGTGAATTTTTCTTCTTTACCTTTGCTTTATTTTCTGACTCATTCTTTTCCTGGGGCTTTTCTGCATCCCTTTTGGGCTTTCCCAAATTAGGGGCTGATTCAGGAACTTTCAAGATAGAGGCATTTTTCTTTTTTTTTAAATCAGGCTGAAAGGCAAAAGAAATAGCTACAATGAGATTTTTTAAAAACCTACCAAACGTTTCTGAGGAAGTCAAAATAATTTTCAATAATTCTCTATCAAAGAATTAAATTGCCCATCATTGAGATTGAAATAAACAGTGAAATGAATGTAAACAGATTTACGGTAAAAAAAAAAACAAACAAAAAAAACATGTAAATCCTTCATTTTTTTCAGTTCATTTCAGTACAGACCAATGCTGATTATTATGTGACACTTTAGTTGCCATGCATGATTGCATTGGTATTAATCTTAATATATTCCAGACACATGCACTCTTGCTATATTGATGGCTTTCTTCTTTCTGCTGAGAGCTCACGTTAGGGTTGGAGAAATACATGTTAAAAAGTATACAAATACACACATATTATTTGTCACACATGTGTATTAACAGTTTATTTGCACAGTGAAACGTATACACTAATTTCTCAGATGATGAATACTCTATGCAATGAGGGCGATGCACGCTTAAGTAAACTGGTAACAAACTTGTATCGTACAAGTTATCTCTAAATACTTAAATCTTTTACTTATCTTTGCTTCTTCTAAATGCTTCCGTGTACATATATTCATATAAATGTCCTCACAATATACTCATTGACTGATGTACTTGATTTCAACAATTGTGCATGTTATACAGCAATTCAAATTCTACAGGACATAAAAGGAATAATATACTTGTGTACATGACTTATCCCAATGAGATTCTTTTTCTAAATGTGATTCAATCTTTCATGATATAATGCTGATTCTCCATCAAATTCCAAAGGAATCACAAGATTTACTCACCTCAACAGAATCTGGTGGGTTAGGATTGGGGGTTCATGTCGTTTATCCTCCACTTTTTCATCCTTTTCTTTTTGACATCACCTTAATCAAGTTATAAAAAGTTGATTCATTATTGTCAAGACTTTCATCTACATAAAAAATAAGGCTTGATTCAAAGCACATTTTAATTCAATCCTTATAAATATGTCTACGTAAATACAAGCAACAAAAACAATAAGGAACTTCTCCGTACACTTCCTAAATCAAGTTTTCAATTTGATGTACAGGAGAAAAAAAACTTGCCTAAAAATTATATGCTATAAATTATAAACATTTCTACATTCAGTAAATGACATCTTATAGACATAATATACAGGACAAATACCTATTATAATTTTACATCCATAAAGAAAGATAAAAAAATTTGTGTATTCTCTTTTGCTTCGCAAAATAATACAGACAACGCATAATTTGGAAGCCTTAAAACAAAAGTGTACCTATGGAATCTGTGTCCTTGATGGAATTGTCCGGATCACCAGGTGCTTTGACTGGTGGAAAGCGCGTTGCTGGAGCCAAGTTTGCCATTTGGTCGGGATCCATGATATCCTTTGGACTTTCAATATGGCTATGTCCCTTGTCTTGTGAGCTTAGCGTTGCATAACTGCTCAGCAACATGATGCTTACTCCAAGAACAAGCACAACCTGGTGGTTTTGGAAGAAGGCAAACAATTCTTGTAAAAATAAATAAATATGTTATAAATGCAATACTAAGCTCAGGTCTAGTTTGAGACGTTGTTTGTTTTTACCTTTTCTTTATTTTCATTACTGCAACTCAAATAGACATGTGCCTGTTGAATGGAATCTGGCGTAGAATAGGAAACCTCTTTTGTTGGACTCCAAAATTTAAAAAATAACACAGTAGTATCGGTCTAGGAACACGCCGCTTAACACCACAGTCAGCCTACCAGCACATATTTTCAGGAAACAGGATTATTTCCTATAAATTGGCTTCTTAACAAGACATCGGGACTGGTTAACCACCTGGTTTTTAACAGACATCTAACTTGTCAAAGTTGTCAAGACAGATGTCTTTTTACATACATTTGAAATATGAAGACAAGACATTCCAAATAAGCCTGATGTGTAGATGATCAAACCATGCCTCCCAGGTGTAATAAATAGGTGATGAGAACGAACTCTCTCTACCCGCCAGACGGCAAGGTGCCAATTTCATCCTTCTGAGCCAAGCAAACAATGGGCATCATCTAGCACAGGTTGTTAACAGTGAATCTTACTCCACCTGTCAGGCAGCGCTGCGTCATGATGCATAATGTTTTGTATAGGCAAAACAAACAACGGGCTAAATTCATTATTCCTTAGCGGTTGTTACGAAAAGAATCGAGGTTAATCATTGTCAATTAAACCAAAGATGCATGTCCAACCAATGTGACGTTGATGAGTGAGGTTTGAATTAAAGCCGATAAATGCAAAACTACCTAGAAAAATGAGATCACACATTTAGATCCCATAAAAATACATCATACAAATATTACCCCCCCCCCCTCCCCACAACTGAAAAGTGAAAGACAAAAACAAAACAAAAAGTAAAAATCTTCAGAAAATGATTACTACAAAATAAAAATGATTTTAAAAACAGCCCACATCAAAATTGTCAAAATGCATCATTATCTACATTCAACACTTTATTTTGTCCCTTTGAAATTTGGCTGTAACCACATATTTTGTCAAAATAGGTACTCTTGTCTAGCTTCAATCCTACCTGAGCAATAACCTTTCCTTCAGTTTTGGTTCCTGCAACCTTCAAGAAAAACAAAGCAGGGAAAATGTAGCAGATGAGAGTTCCCACAATTGCACCGTTTATTCCAAGGATAAACTCAACTGTTAAAGATAGAAAAGAGAAAATCATAAGATAACCATGTTGAAATCAGACCAAAAAAATGTCAAAAACAGAAAACAAGAAAAAAACAAAACAAAAAAATTGAAAACAAAACTCCCAACAAATCTAGATATAAACATAATTATGTTTGTAGTCTAGTAAAAGACAATTGGACTAGATACCATGAAATTATGCGTTTGCATCCTAGTTTATTTAGGCCTGACCTCATGAAGTCGGAAAAAGCTGGCCTACTTGATACCTAAAAAAAAAACGTAGTACAGTTTTCCTGACTCCATGCAGGAGTGAATGGATACCAAAAGCAGTTTTTAAAAAAGCCATTCATGTAATAGACTGGCATTCTCTCCAAGGGATAAAGTTCCATCACCTCTTGAACATCATGCTATGAAAAGCCAGGAAATGTTTTTTGCATTCAATAAGGGTCAGAAGAACGTGGAGGAAGTTAATCTTCATCTTTATAATATATTATGATGGCTTTGCTTTAAAGATGCTTACACAGAGAGAAACTGTAGCAATGTAATAGGCCTATGTATGTCTTAGCTAAGACCTACAATGTAACTCGTGGTTACTGTTTGCACAAGGGTAGGGTAATGCAAAGTCATGTATCACTGGCAAAAATTGGTAAATGGCAGTATCTCTAGAATTGGAGGTGTTATCTTCATGCAGTTGTTCTAGGTTTGAGCTCTAAAGAGGAAAAAAATATCGAATACATCAAACGGGAAAACAAAATGTTAGAAGATCGTGTCATTAAACATTTAGAATGTATGCCACAGCACAAGTTTTTTAAAAATATATACTTCGACACCTAAGCTCACATAGAAAGGATGGTGCTCTTCATACTCACACAATGACAACCATTTCAGGTAATAAAAAAAGCATTCAACAAAACGACATTTCTAAATCCCCAATTTTAAAAGCACTTTGTTTCACTTGCCTGAAGAGCAAGAAAAGGATGCACCCACCAAATGTAATCTGATGAGCAGTATCACAAGCCATGGCCCTATACTAGGCCAAAAGTTCTAATTCAAACCCCAAAAAATGCTGCTCTTCACTCACCGTTTGGTATAAGTATGCCTGTAATCATTGATCCTACGACAATGCTAATCGTAATGCCTTTGAAAAGATTCTCAGACATAAAAGCTTCTCCTTCTATATTGTCATCATGTAATTTTGTCTTCTGAAAACAAACATATGAAGTTTCAGAATTGATTTTGGTCACATGTAAATTGTCTAAAATCTTGAAAAAAATGTTCTCTTTAAATATTTAACCATTCCCTATAATCAATTATCATTATGTCTACCTTGTCAAACGTTATTTAAATTACTAAAAACCCACATATATCTAAATCATCATAGTCAATTCTGATTCAGCAATTGGATTACATCAGCTGCCAGAAAAAGAAATCATCATAAAACAAGTGGAGATTAAGCAGATTAACTCTCTAGAGTCCAACTATAGGAGATTCGAGCGAATTTGAACGATGAAAAAGTGGGTCATTGATTGTGTCGGTAGAAAGACCAATTCATTCCAAACAAATCCATACCAAACATGTCTACATTTGTGTGGTTCTTTGGACTAAGGGACTAATTTAGGCAGTCCATAATTTGGCAACTTATTCTATGAAACCGTGGAACCCGAGAGAGTTAAGTATATTCATCCTCATGTGTTGTTTCCAATACTTTTTCCTATGGCATGACATAGTTTCGCTTTAAAGCTGACATTTAGAAATAGATCTTGATGCTCATTGTCCTTTAAATGGCTTTCTGCTAGTGCCATCCGTGCCCATGGTTGCTGAATTTTGAACTGAACCTATAACTTGTTAGAATCTACATCAATCTAAAAGCTTATAAATACTGCTTACCAAAACTTTCTCAATAAAATTTCAATGAGCACAATAACATGTCTGGAATTTTCAAGTCTAAAAATCAGACTGATGATTACATTTCACTTTTCAATTAGCATTTGATTCATTAAAGTAAAAAAGATAACATACCAATCTTTCACATATGTGAAGTTATTAACAGTTGATTTTTGTTTATTTAATTCACAGGATAAGTGAACACTTTCAAAAAAATTAAATCTGTTACATTTGAAACATTTCTTGTCCTCTGCACTAAGTTTCTTGTATGCTTTCTACATAGTCTTTGTGAGAAAACAGCGGGAGTCCTGTTGTAGACTGTAATAGTAATATCATCAAATACCCAACATTACGTTATGAATACCACTTTCATGACAATGTATGAAGGAAAGTACAGCATTATAATTATTCTTATCAGATTTAAGGAATATATAACAGGTTTACTTTATTTCATTGTCCCTCCATTGTATGTTTAGTTCCCTGATGAAAGCCTTTTCGACCAAATTCATTTACCTTTGAAAAGAGTAGGGTGTAGATGCTTGCTCGGCATGGAAATATGATAACAGGGAATGTGATGACGATGGAAAAAACAAAACACAATTTCATCACGTCGGCAAACAAAGTTGATGGGAAAATTGCCAGAACATCTCCGGGAACCTCCACAGCATAGAAAGTTACACAACCAAAGAAACCAACCTGTTGGGTACAAGTTTTAGTCACCATCGATACAAACTGAGTAAACACATTTATGAATAACTACATTCATTTGAGGAAGCATTTCCAACACAGTAATGCTATATAGGATTTGATTTGAAATCGTTTTACCCACATCTACAACTACAATGATTTCGGGGTTTTGGTAGGATTTTTAATTTTGCCCAGGCTGCCCTGTAAACAGCCAAGGGATCTTTAATGTGCCCAGAGTGTTAATGATCTGCACAGAGAACCTCCCTTTTGTCGTTCGTCTCCAACGGACTAGGTGTCGATCCACCTACCTGGATCAGTGGGGCAGATTTTTTTTTTTTTAAACCGCAAGAAAATTGTTCACCCTTTCCGGGACTTGAACCCATGACCTTTTGCTTAAGAGGCCGACACCTTGCCTCTGACTACCCTCTGTTGTATAGGGAAAATACAATGTAATTTATAACAACAACAGAGATGCAATAGCTCAATATGAGAAAGCACACAGAGAAGCATAGATTAAATAATTGAAATTGAAAATTACTACATCATCTCATATTTCTTCCCTTCTCCAGACTGAAATCAAAGGAAGTTACCTGCTAAAGAATGGATCATCTTAAAAGTGAGTCTTATTTGACATACCACAAGATAGGCAACAGCACACAAATTCACAGCGCTGCTGATGACACTGGATATGGACTTAAGAGATGGCTCTGGTAAGGCATCATAAAGGAAAAGAGTTGCCTGCAAAATGGAAAAAACAAACATATTTTTAACAACCTTATTCCAGATACTGTTTTGCCTGTCGAGAATGTAAACTAGTATGATCAGTGTGAAAATATGCTGGTAGTAACCATTGTAAGATAGGGAAACAATAAAAACAAAAATCAAAAAAGGTGCTAGGACATTGCAAGAGGAACAAATGTAGTCTTATCACAATCTAAAATCATAAAAATGCTATAATAAAACACTTAAGAAAAATAATAGACTGCACTTAAAAAAAATAATTACACAAAGGCAAAGAACTAGAAACTGAAAATCAATAAAAAAATTTACACATGAATAACACTGATTTTGAAAGTCATTATCAGGTTGAAAAATAACTTCTTTAAAATACAACGACTTTAAAACAAAACAAATTCAACTCGATATCAGATGCAAAATCTTTGCAAATGCTTCCTCCATCATAGGATATGCAAGACTTACGTTTGACATCCAAAAGAAAATGAAAGAATGGGAAGGCACTGAAATAATCCCTCAAACCTCCAAAAACGAATATGGGGGTACCAAGAACCACTCCAAAGGTTTGGTAAGGACAGGAAAATTATCTGAAAGGCAAATAGAACAAATCTACAATGGCAAGCTTGAAAAAAATATGCATATTTACTAACAAGATTACGTAATTTTTAAAGCAATTTCAATAAAAATAGACTGATTAGAAACAACGTGTTAAATGTGATATCAATACAATAAAGAAAACATTAAAGAAATTAAGTGAATACAATTACCAGCTAATTTAAAAGATTCTCTGGTTGCTAAAAACTTCAATATTCTAAAATAGATTGTCCAAGCCAAATAAGTCCCAAAAATAAAAACAATTTTGTATAAATAGTTGCTTTTCTTTAATTAAAAATGACTTACATATAAAATAAAAATTGTATAAAATGAAATGCACACAGTGCTTGCTCGGCTAACAGTACGCAAATCTTTCAGCAGTCCAAGAGGCAAGCCAACACACAGACAAAGCACAATTATGAGTGTGATTCGCAGATTCGAGGAATTCTGAAGAAAAAAAACAAAAAACAATAAGACTTACAAATTGTGAAAAATACCAAAACAAACAGGGGTAAAAAAACAACAGCAACAAAAGCCGTCAAAGATTACATATCACAGGGTTTATATGAACACATTTTGCATCAAAAGAAATATTTTCAAAGCATGAAATATGAATGAATGTAATGTCTTAAAAGAACATAACATTAATATCTCATCTCCGTCACCTTTTCTCAAGAACATTGAGTTATAACAAGTTTGTTTTCTAATCACCAGCTTAAATCATTAGTATCTTTGATTTTACACATAGCAAGCATTACACACTGTCAACGCAATATTTCACAGAACAATTAGTCTATAGAAATAGATTAACTAGATCAACTCAACTTCCCGTACGTTACATATTCTTTTGTCAAAGGTATCTAATCTTCTTTTTCCTTTTGATTAGAACAGGTGCACCAGCCTCGCTGGAAAGAAGCCTTTGGTACGTCTGGCGTAGAAATGAGACACAGCGGTCTCCTCCTAAGATTTATGCTGGTTAACCCAAGTAGAGCTCGCGGTGTCACCGAAAGTGACCTTCTTACAGTGAGAGGTTGCCTCAGCCATTTGCATAAAAAAACGAGTGTGTGCAACGGGCGAAACTATGATTTAGACTTAGTTTGAACAATGAGTTCACGTTTACAGATGATAAAAGACCTATAAAACATGCATTTTCTATAAGTTGAAAGAATAAGGAATTCATATTGAGATGTTATTGCAACAAGAGAAACTCAAACTAAGGACTAAACATTGGCAGCGATAGCCGTGTAATAAACTTAAACCTCTCACAAAGTGTGTTGAATGGCCAAGTGTCACTTTGACGAATGAAAATGAGGCTATCAGGAAAGCCACGAGCTTAAAATAAATTGTAAATTGTTATCTCATTGGCTGTTATGAACTATGAACTCAAAGGTTAAAATACGTCATAAACCCTGTGAGGAAAGTGGAAATTTCCATTCAAGAAGCCTAGGTGTCTCGCCCCTAAATATAGGGCCTGCGTGCTTCCAGTGCCAATTGCGGCCCTAAATATTGGCCTGCACGCTTTCCAGGCGGACAGCAACATGCCCCTTATTTAGGGCCGGCGCTTTTCTTGGGTTAATGTTGCCACATCTCGCAAAATTCATTTTCATATGGAGTGAATTGCAGATATTAAATGTATTTATCTTTTAACTCTGATAAATAAATACTTCCTATTGCAGTCATAAGACTACGGTATCCCAAGAATTCTTATCAAATTTCAAGGGGTAACAAAATTTAAAAAGAATCGCCCTGCTTCCCACCTCCGTGAGAAAATCTGCTCAGATTTACCTCCAAACCAAACAATTTTGATATAATAGCTGGACCCAGGTCTCCAATGACTACAATCTGAGCAATCAAAGTGCCAACTTGCATTCCAATCATCCTGGAATAGAAAAGAATATGATGTTTGTGAAAATCAATAAGTTTTGTTAAAAGTTGTTAAAATGTACAACACATGTAACTATGAATACATGTGACAAAGAGAAAAAAACAAACAAACAAGCAAACCAACAGCACATATCTTAGTTTTAAACATAATTTCATCAGCTGAGATGACACACATTAAAAAGAAAACAAGCCAGCTTTGATCAACCATTTAGAAAGATGTTAAAACTCTAAATCTACAGAAGGTGTCTAAAAGGAAAAGTTAATCTGTTGAGTATCCATGGTAAACTCAAAATAAAATACACTGTGCGTGTCCATAAAAGAAAAAAATTCCAACCCATTAAAAGTATTATTCGTGGTCAAAAATATAGCATTGGAAAAATAAGCTTAAATACCTACCCTACTTCAGAAAGAAATTTGCCAGTCGCTCCATGGGTAAAATATGCTGTAATGAAATAAATTAAATTCAGTGAATTGGAAATTTGTTTTAAAAATTGTATTTTCTTTCGATGTCCTCAAAAGAAAACACTAACAATATCCTCAAGAAAATAACTCATGAATTTGTATCATAAAAACAAAGATAGAAATAAATCAACTCACATGGCTTGGGCATGTAAACCGAATGAATGACAAGATAATAGCTAAGTCAGTATACAGTTTACCCGAGGTAAAAGACCAACAAAAGGCAGACCTTGGAGAAATTGGGAAGGAGATTGTAACAAAGACACTAAAGCAAAGAAATTTAACCTTGAAGGAAGGAAACAGAAAATGCCAAAACAAGGTAGCCTAGAGAAAGATTATATCGGGCATCTAAACCTGTACACTGGAAGAGAATTCAATCATGATCTCATGGTTAATAAAAAGAAAAAAACAAGAAAGACGGCTCTGGAAAAAGGAAAGGAAAGAAAAAAGTCTATTGGCAGAACCCACAAATCGCTTTACGGATAAAATTTTGAATCATGATTTTTAAAAAAGCATTAAAAAGGTAAAGAATGGCTATCACTACTCTCAGTAAAAGGAGATAAAGATGGATTTATAGTCTGCATCCCTGCACAAGTGCAGGCGTACTTAAACTATAAATCAAATATCTTCCAGCAGGCCATTTCATTCCAAATCCTTCTCAACTCCTTTGTGAACATACAGTACAGCAGCCTGTTAAGCACATCATACTACCACTCTGATAAGATCTTTCTCTACCTATGGCTGGGTACTCATTTACTCCTTAGTCGAGTGAGGAAAATAGGGTGAAGTACCTTTCCTAAGAGTACAATGTCGTGAAAAAACCCACCTGCGCAAAGCCAGTGGTTTTGAACCAGTGCCGTCGTGATACAACACCTCAAAGTTTTACAATAACTTTAAATGAAGACAAAAATGTCATGGTTTGTAAAGCTGGAGATATAAATAACGCTGGCCAAAGCAAATCCACCACTTACCTAAAAATTCATAGGACCGTCTTCTTGATGCTATCCCTGCCTTCATCAGCAGCTGACAGGAGGCCAAAGTCAACCAAGTGCAGAATAAGAGAACAAGCATGGCTAAAATGATGCCACACTGACAGATGAACCGAAAAGAACAAAGAAATTAAGAAATGAACAGAGGAAAAATACATTATACATATGTCTATTATCGTCTTCAAGCTAAATCTTTCAGCGTGCAGAATTCCCCAAACTTTTACAATACAAAATAAACGGGGAAAAACATTGAAAACTTAACAGTAGACATGTTTGCTTGACCAAGTACTTGTGGCGTCGATGGCAGAGTGGTTAGGCTGCCAGACTAGGGATCATGAGGTACGGGTTTCGAATCCAAGCAAAGCTAGGTCTGACGATGTGTGCCTTGGGAAAGACACTCAACGTACATTGTCCCCACTGGCACGGGAATAAAAACCGACATCTTGTCCAGGAGGTGATTATTATCACCTGTTTCGCTTCACGCTTTTGAAACCAGGATAATCTACGTTCCATGGGTTGTAACGGCCTTGTAGGAACTTTACCAAGTACTTATTCAATATGACATTTATGAGGACCGAGGAGTTATTTATCACTCACAAGAGTAATATAGTAAAACTATTGCAAAAATCCTAATGCCCGGTAACTTTCATGCTCGAGATGTCATTTTATGAACTCAAGCTTATAATGAGTAACAAAACTTTCTGAAAGGTACATGAGAAACTTGTCACAACACTCATATGGTATTCAATATAATAATATAAATAAAATTTTGTAAAAATACAAAAGAGGAATGTATTAAATATGCTAATATACTATTACTAAGGACTAAAGGTACCTGTTTAAAGCAAAAGGGCATGGCTAAGACAGCAACCCCAATGATGCTGTTGCCCAAGTTGATGACATAAGGCCAGTTGTTATGCCCCGCCATGACTGGGCTGGCCTCAATGTAGACTTCAGACTCAATGATAGAGGGAAGTGATGTTCAAACGCAAATGAAAGCTGAAATTTAAAATTCCATCAAAAACACAAAAATAAAAATGTTCACCTTTAAAATCTTAATGATCCCCCCCCCCCCCATCCCTAAAAAAAAGACAATGACAACAAAACAACCCTCTTTATCATGAATTTATAGCTGGCTTTCAAAAAATGGAACATCTTCTTTTCCATTTTTATGGAGGGATGGGCAGTGTAAATTTTTTTTTCACATCCACTTTCTACATTCTTTATTTGTTAAATCAAAAAGCATGTTTTTTATATATACATACATACACCTCAGTGTTTGGGTACAACTTTATGGTATATATAATACAAGCATGCCTGAAAATAATGTTGAATTATGATTTCTCTTTATTATAAAGATGGGTCTCTTGAACTTTGATGACTGCAGTTAACTCAGAAACCACTGTATCAGTTACTGGTGATATCAAGTATGATTATTAGATCAAATTAGTACTCCATACTGAAGTTATGCAGGCTTTTCATTGTAATGACCGGAAATCGAGAAAATTAGCAACAATAAAAACTTTTGTGTGAAATCTACATGCGAAATGTGGAGGCTGTCGGTGCAGCGTTTCCTGAGTTATAAGCGGTCAAAGTTAGGGACGCTCAGTTTTATATATATAGGTAGTTCTGGGAGAGAAGGAGACCTATTTCTTAATAGAAATTAACTAAATTTAGTCTTGTCACTTCCTGATTAATGAATCGTTTTAACCAGTAAAAATCCCCAGACTCAGGCTTCAAAATGGAATCCTAGGTCTAGGGTTGAGTGAATTTAGCTTTTGATAACCTGAGACACAATCGACGAATGACTGTACACACTCATGAACAAGTGCAGTCACACATAATTATATAAAAATACTGTCACAAAACACAAGGAAACAGTTCAAAACATATCGCTGCATTCAATAAATTTCCAAACTACTGAGAATTCCTGAGCACCATAAGAGCACGATTAAGAACGCTTGTATTGAAACCCGAACGTGTTTTCGGTTTGAATTACGTAAAATCAGAAAAAATTTTAACAAATTTAGTGTATTTTTATTTCCTCTATTGATAGTGAAGTGCTTTTTTGTAAATTTTTTGTTGACTTCTTTATCTAACCATTTTCTTTCGAATCGTGACAACATGGAGTACTTTTATTTCATTATTCACCGTATTTGTTGTTTATTATGGATCAGTATTTGGAACAACATGCAAACACTTGCCCCCATGTATTAAGGGGAAGTGCAGCATTAGAAGACCTGACCATTTCACTCCAAAATGATTTCAACGGCTAAGTTTGCAACTAAATAGGTACAAAGGCATACCAAGATTGTATTTGAGCAGAAAATTTTAATTTTTTGGTTTTGGTTGCCATGGTGACACCAATAAACGGCCGCCATCTTGGATTTTTTTACAATCATCAGGTCAATGTTTTGCTCATTCTATCAAATCCTTATTTCTGAAATTTCTACACAACATTCATGCAAGCTTTGGCTAACCTTTACATTTGACAAAACTGCTTTTTAATCAAAATGAAAATTGCATTTTGGACAAAAAAATTTATAATCAATATGAAATATTAAGCAAAAAAACATATTTTCATTAACCCTGGTAAGGCTATGACCAGTAAATGCCGGTTTGCACTCTGTTAAACGATACGCCCAGGATTTCCTGGGAAGGAAGGACGGATCAAGAGAGGCCTGAGAATTCCTCCTTCTTGTTAGCTTCTTACTACCCTGAGATCACCGCCATGGTAGACAGGGTTACGTCAAAGAAACAAACAAACAAACCTTCTTACATCCTCATTTAAAAAAACGCTTTCTGATTGGTTAACCATTTAGTAAACAGGCAAAAGGCCACATTCAGACTCATAAGCTTACGTCCAAAAGGCATTTTGGTTGAGTCTATTTTAAAAGGGGCGTGTCCATCATTATCTTTGCATTGGGCAACTGGAAGTAACGATGATAATAGTTGTACTATGCATGAAGTAAGCTTGATTATACAACTTTCATTTATTGGTCACACCTGTTGTAAAATGGAATGATCCAACTAGGACATATCCATTGCTAGAGGAGTATAAATGTGAACTGGTCTCTTTCAAGAGTGTGCATAATAAAGGTGATAATAAGAATGTGTGTTTGCACAAGCAGCCTATGTAATTGGTCTTGTTGTCTCCTACTAAATTAAAAAGAATGGAATCATCCTAGCTTGGCTTGGCTTGGGTGAGACCAGATGATCATCATGCGACTGAATTCAATAGATTGGTGATGGCCTGGTTAGAAGCCACACTCCCCATGAACTCATAAAACTTAGTGGGCAGCCTCGCGCCCGGCGATGACTGTCAGCCAGCCAACTAGCGTGCAGCAGTCATTACGGTGGAGGAGCGAGCTGTTTTTCTAGTGTTAAAAAAATTGTGACCGGTATAAAAACAAGCTCCAGTAAAAATGTAGACAAAGAGGGAAGAATCATATGCAAGCCTAGTAACAGTCAGGATTACCATGGTTTTAGGAGATCTGAGGAGGTTCTTGAGGAGATTTTAGTAAAATTTGAGAATTTACGTATGTAACACACACGAAGCAAAAACATCTAACAGTAACACCGAAGACAAAAAATGAACATAATATATATGTAACACTCATTTTCCCTTGACCCAGTTGTAAATGGGTACAAGCACAAGCTCGGGAGTAAAAACCTGTGTTAAAATTGTGTCCCCTCCAGAATATAATTATAATCACCTGTTCCGCATCATGCTACAAAAACCAAAAGAGAAAAAGACAGAGAGACACATAGAGATAGAGAGACAAGGAGATAGACAGATAGACAGAGACAAACAGAGAGATAGAGATACAGATACAGAGAGAGACACAGAGAGAGAGAGAGAGAGAGACAGAGAGATAAAGAGAGACAGAGAAAGAAAGAGACACACACAGAGATAGAGAGACACAGTGAGAAAGAGAGAGAGAGAGACACACACACACACAGACCTGCCAACCTCATCTAAACCAAATTAAGGAAAACTCCCGACAGAATTTTCAGTACCTGTACGCCAGGGGGCTCTGTGCAGAAATGCATTATCTTTTACATCCAATGATTTAATAAATACATAACAATACACATGGCAGGCAGGTTTCACAAAATGGTCCATCCCCATTTCCCTCTTTTGTCAAAATTTAAATGTTACATTTCCTTACAAGTGTTATATACCACGTTAAAGCTTTCAACCTGAGGATTCCAGGTATATGACTTTAAGAGATAGCAAAGCACTGTGAGGCGAGTAAATTAGCTTAAGTCATGTTTTTCAGTTAAGGGGCGTAACTGTCAAAATTCTTGGTCGCATGCCAATGACGCAATGTTACGCGGCACTGCCCAGGTCCGTCGACCGAGGTTTCCTTTGCGATTATTTAATGACACAACGCTTGGAAATCTAGCTTGGAGAGTTCCTTAATTTTCAATAAGATGTGAAGTCTGTGTTTGTGTTCAGCGACACCTCCGGCATCAAGTCCACAGCCAGTGCCTTACCGTTCATGACTACAGCGCTCCGGATCGTGTGGATGGACGACAACCAACGCTTTTTGCCATCAATTCCCCCACCCCACTAGATTAGCACAAACTTGTGTCTTTATTTGCTTCTGGGAATACGGGACGGGAGTGGTAGCTGAGAAATCTTGAACTCTACTTGAACTTGTGCTATTAGTATTTTTTTCTCTCTCTCTCTCTCTCTTAATTAAACGCATTTTTAGTAATATTTTATTGCATGTTTAATTTCGTCGGCAGTTTCGGGATGTCGGGAGCAGGGCATTCAAATTGGGAATTTCCCGATCATTTCATGAGGTTGGCAGGTCTGGAGAGAGAGAGAGAGAGAGAGAGAGAGAGAGAGAGAGAGAGAGAGAGAGAGAGAGAGAGAGAGAGAGAGAGAGAGAGAGAGAGAGAGAGAGAGAGAGAGAGAGAGAGAGAGAGAGAGAGAGAGAGAGAGAGAGAGAGAGAGAGAGAGAGAGAGAGAGAGAGAGAGAGAGAGAGAGAGAGAGAGAGAGGGAGAGACAGAGAAATAAAGAGAGACAGAGAAATGAGAGACTGAGAGAGAAATAGAAACAGAGAAAGACAGACAGACAAAGAGAGAGAGAAAGACGCAATCTTTCTCTGTCTTTTTAACTATTGTTTTTAGAAAATTTTTAAAAGAAGAAAATTTTACTAAAAATACACCTCCTAAGCGATTCCATCACCTATCGAGTGCACAAGTAATGCATATTGGCTAATGCAGACAGCCATGACTCTAGAAATAGACACACTGTGTACTAGAAAGATTCTTCGTGACCTGAGACCTCTGTGCCCCATGCTGATTGAAGTGGCACGATAAGAGAAGACAAACACAGAGCCTGAAGTATTGTAATTAACTGCAGTAAACAGCGCTAGGGTAAAGAAATACAGCAGTAGGCCTAGTAAAGACACGCAATCTTGAAAAAAAATCAATATTATTATAATATATCGTTCATGTAGTAGTAATAGATGGACATGCAGTGTAGATCTCAGAACAGTTTATTAAGGGCCGGAGAGAGAGAGAGAGAGAGAGAGAGAGAGAGAGAGAGAGAGAGAGAGAGAGAGAGAGAGAGAGAGAGAGAGAGGAGAGAGGGGGAGAGAGACAGACAGACAGACAGACAGAGAGAAAGAGAGAGCTCGAGCTCTGGCCAGTGATGAACAGCATCATTGAACTCTGTCCCCCCGTAATTTATAATAAAAATGTTGTTTTTGTACATTCATGAGTGTTTTTTTTTTTTATATTTAAAAAACTGACGTCACTCTTTAGATATTGAATGGAAAAGACGATCTGCACAAGTTTTGAGTGATTTTATTCATTAACTAATGGAGGAGATAGATTTTGAAAATTGGGTCAAAATCCAAGATGGTGGCCTTTTCTATGGCAACCAAGGACGCTACAAACTTTTCAATGATACATAGGATGACTGTATATTGACAGTTACTCATGTACATACTAAAAGCAAAAACCTAAACTCAAAAGCAAAAAAAACCACTTCAGGAGGCCCCCCCCCCTCGCAAAATGTGTCCATTTGATCAATGATTCAAAACTCCAAATGTCTCAATAATCCGGACAAATCACTCGAACGGGGTTCAGATTATCGAGACGTGACTGTACTTATATGTCGACGGTGAAAGTCACAAACGTTACTGTAAGTCTAAAACAAGTAACACCTTTTTTCCCCTTTTTTTAACATTACGAAGCCCCTCTATGCTTCTTCTACTTAGGATTCCGTGGCACAAGAACCAATATGCAGAACATCCAAAATTGGACTTACACACTATTTATGACTTTCAGTCAATATATGAAATATTATTTTGCATACTGCTCCCCCCCCCCCTCCCATACCCCCACTCATCAGTGTCATGTCTGCTGATGTGTCTCACTGCTAGCACTACAGCGTTACTACCTCTCGCTCTCAATCTGGTCTCATTAAAGCGAAGTAGTTACAGCATAGGATGGTATCAAGACGGAGTTAGTAGTTAGTATTCATCATATATCTATTCTCAGACAGTGGTCAGATTCCAATAAAACACTTTGAAGCCTTGTATTTGTTGGTATAAAGTAATGGCTTAAATAGCGCACAGGCCTACTGCATAGCCACTCCCTACAAGAATATTATGATAGCTATCAAGATCTAGATCTAAATCCATCGAAATTAATTCTAAATCTGATCTAAGAGTGTCATGAAAAACGCAAATATGTGTACAGTATGGGCTAAATGTCTTTCTTAACATTAACCTTAGAGCTAGCAAATCTAATAATCAAGATCTAGATCCAGATTTTAGATCTTGATTTAGATATCTAGATCTAGAATCTAGATATTTTTAATATAAAGTATAAAGATACACTACATTACACGTCTACAATAATAAAAAATAATAACAATCTCTACTTCTACACACAACACGGATCTGTCTCTTGGCCATCACCAGGTCTAGCTATGGATCAAGATCTAGTACCTTTATTTTGTTCTTCATGTATTCCTTGCATCGTTCGCCAGGACAATCAGGGGTACATCAATTATTTCTGTAATCTAGAAGTTCGTGTTGTTTTGAATACAGAAACAAAATCACGATCGTAGTCTCACATTTAAGTTTTCTGTGATGTTGTGGCTGGTTTTCCGGTCGTGGGTCAAACTTTCACTATACAATTACGGTGTCGATTTAAAATTAAAGTCCCATTGGATCTCTTCTTCTTTTTCATGATACAATGTACATGTAACTGACCAACTTAATTCTTAAGTTGTAGACGAACTTTGGAATTTGGCCTGCTGATAGCACTCATGTTTTTGTTAGAGTGTTTTTGTGTGTTTTCATTTAACCATTAACTGTTAATCTAGTTTTGATTCTAAAGTGATGTGTTTAATTATCTTTTTTAAGTCTTCAGTGTTACTACTGATTTTTATTTCTGTTGGCAGTTTGTTCCACAGTCTTACTGTACTAGGGTAAAATGAGTTCAGGTGACAACTAATGTTTGAAGATGAGACGCATGTGTTTGACAGCCTGGTTTAGCTGTTCTTATTGAATTCAATTTGATCTAATGGGATACACAGTTGGCCATTTATAGATTTAAAGAAAATATTCATTTTATTTCTGACTCAATATCTTTCCAAAGGTACCCATCACATTTTAATTGATTCATGTTGGTTTTTGGTGTGTCCTTATGTGTACGTGTAATTATAAGTTACAAAGCGAGCTGCAATCTTTTGCATTTCCTCAATTTCTTGTATATAGATCTGCTCATATGGGTCCTAGACACAGTGACCATAATCCAAGACTGGTTTTAACAAAGACTTATAACACTTCTCCTTGACATGTTTAGCACAATTGTAAAAGTTTCTTAGAAGGAAAGCCGAAAGGCCATTTGCTTTTCTGCACAGTATTCTATGCGTTGTTCCTAATAAAAATAATAATAATAATAATAATAATAATAATAATAATAATAATAATAATAATAATAATAATAATAATAATAATAATAATAATAATAATAATCATGATAATATAATAATAATAATAATAATAATAATAATAATAATAATAATAATAATAATATTTTATTGATCCAAAGAAGGAAATTAAATTTATTGCATTTTATTGTCTATAGTTACGCCAAAGTATTTATTTGTGTAGAGGCAGTGGGGCACTGTGAAAATAGTGAGTGATATTTGATATTACAAATGATTTAACATTTTCTTTCGTGATTCAATCTCCTAACATTACAACATTTGCAATAGGAGTCTTTTTATACTAATTTTCAATTCAAATTTTAGATGTTTGCTTGTTATCCATTGTTGAGCTGTAAAAGTTGTTGTTTTTTATCTTAATGTTACATTTTTAGTGGGAATCCATAACTTTTCTTCATAAACAATACACAACACATTTACATCATTGTAAAGCCGAATATTCCCTCTGTAATATGGAAAACAGTGATTTCTCTTTATCATTAATATCATTATATATAAAAACGTTACGCCTGATTGCAAATAGGTAAAAAATCATGCGGCCCATGTTGATTTCCCTTATGAAGGAAAAACAAAAAAGTTGTTTTCAGGGTATTTTTCCCCGCGAATGAAATTACAATGTATATAACAATATAATTATATTTGACATTATTTGATTTGACAAATTAAAACAAATAAGACTTAAATGTAAAAAACAAAGCAAAGCCGTGGGCAGCTGGTACACACTAGGGTCTATTAGAATGGAGAAGAGAAGAAGAGATAAAGATTAGATTCTTGGTCAAGAGAGAAGAAATGATAGAGAAGAGGAAGTATCAAAGGAAATATCAACAACATAAAAAAAAAATTATGTGAAAAGTATAAAAATGTATGATAAGCTTATACTTTATTGGATTTACGGCGTTTCATAAACTGATATAACGCAGAGTTAGTGGGATGAATGATGTGTTGAATAAGGATGTACATGGGACAATTAAGTAGGTATAAGGAACGGCGTCATTGTAATTAAGACTGAATTGCAAGATTGAAGGCGCTGCATTGCTTCATACTGAGGCGCATCCTTAGAATGGAGCATTTAGTTTCAATGGCCAGAAATGTTGTGTGATCTGAGGGAGACATATTGGAGAATGAAGGAACGAAGACCTTATGATAAAAATAATATCAATAAATCTTTATTGTCCATTCAAGGCAATTTTGGAATATATGAGACTTAAGCTTTAATAGAATTTTATATTGCATCTTTAAAATAATGTCCTCTTTTCTACACAATTGATTTTTACTTTTTGATACATACAATATAATGTGTCATAAAATGTGTTATTAACACAATCATACTTGAACATGTTTTTGAAAATCACATGCTGAAGATTATAATATTTGTTGTCTTTCAGACAATTATTTAATGTTATAAGTTTTTTTTTATGCATTATACAAAATCAAGTAGATTGGGTTATAAAATAAAAAAATCAAGAAACCAACGCATCATTGATGAGTCAAATGGTGAGTCAAAACAAATGGCATTAAATATTCTTTTTTTTTTTAAATTAAATGTGTAAAGTCAAAACCAACACCAAAACAACAGCAACCAATCCTTTTGCAAATAAAAATAATCCTATGACACTGAAATTCTGGACTTTTCAAAAACAATGCCAACACCATAGAAAAGAAGCGATCCAAAATGTATGCGCTGATGGGAGCACTGAAAAATTTGGATGAGTAAAACAACTTTCTATTCTTTTCAGACCCAGCAATTATGATCATCTGGAACTGACAAAACAATCCTAATAAAATGAGTGGATTGTAAAATTTCAATTCAAATGTCAATTCAAAAGCAAAGAAAAATCTTTTTAACAATGTTCAAAACATATTTTCCATATTTGGGATATTCATTTCCTTTGGACTCGTATAAAATGCAGGGAGTTCAGGAGTCAATTGAAGTTATAAACTAATCAAAGCAGTTAGTTTGAAAGCACCAAAAAATCTTAAAAACGGTAATATCGTAACACATTTCATTGCATTGCACTCGCTTTTTATATAGACAATCTGAAGATTAATTTGAAAAACGCTGATAAAATCTTCATCAAAGATGTAAGAAAGGAGAAAAAAGAGCTCAGAGAATTGATAACAATCAAATAGTCCTTTTATCAAAAATATATATATATAAAATCACAACTCTTAACAACAACAAGGTATATAAAACATAATTATCTATAGAAACAGACATGTTATTTAAATGAAAAAGAATAATATTGTTTCGAAAAAAATTTAAGATAAAGATTTTACAATCAATAGATCTCTAAATAGACTGGAATTTAAGAGATCATATGGGACAATCAGTCGAACAAGGTATAGTCTTTCTATTTCATGAAATCCTTAATAGCAAAATAATCATTCATTGATAAAAAAAACAATTCATTCACATAAGTTCAACTTTGATAAATGACTGTCTCGCTTCAGTATAAATGACTCAATGAAATGTAATCAAACAAACCACACATAAGCCCTCTGACACTCAAATGACACCCCTACATTCCCATTTTAAGCGTTCTTATATCTCTGGCACTTGTAAATGTAAGGGGCTTTCATTGAATATTGATCAGCTACATATAACCTTACATCTAATTGTACTAAAAGAGTGGTGAACTTTATTTTATGGCACATAGGTGCTTATCATACCAAAATCCTTACATGCCTGGGTGATTGACAAAAACAAAAAAGTAATCCATTCATAGCAAATAGTTAACCAAATGAAACATAACAATAGTCATATATTTTACACGACAAAGCTCCACAATAATTCTGGGTTCTTTTAATACAATTGTCTCCACCATAATACACGGTCCATGGGAGACAACAAAAAAAGCATTTTGGCAAAGGTGCATTTTGACGTAGCCAAGGGCCACAACCCATTATGTACATTGACATTTTGGTTTGGAATTAAACTGAATTTATTTGTGTGTGTGCAATAATAATAACGCTTTCTACTTTTATTCTTTTCCGAGTTTTTTTATGGTTTTGTATATATACATTATATTTTTGTCTTTTGTTTGTTTTGTTTTGTGGGGTATTTTGTGTGTTTTTATTTGTCATATGGAAATTAGTTAGTTTCAGGCTACTTCCTCTGCCAAAAAGTACTATCCGTGCGTGACATATATAATGTGCACACCTACTTGTGGACGATTAGGAGATAAGATACGATTCAACTAGCTCTAGATATTTTATTTTTTTTCCGGCTGTATCATCGGCATTGAAAACACTGATTTCTTCAAATTTTTGAAGCAATCTTCGATGGATATCTTTCTTGAATCTCAAATTGTGACGATCCTTGAAACGATTCAGCCAGCCATCTGACGGTTCAAAATCATGTCTTTAATCCCATGCAAATTCAATCGCCTTTGCCTTGAGAATAGGAAGGTTTTTCTGACCTGTTGCTTTGCCTTCTGCTTAAACCAAAGAAACAGAGCATGGTTCACATCTTCCTCTTTAACACTCCATTTCAATTTTCTCGATAAATTTCCATCTTTGGCCAAGGAGCTTTTCTTTCTGCATGAAGAAATCGCAGAGCGATCAACTTCATATCTCTTGGCAAGGTAGTAAAGCTTGTCTTGCTATTTCTACCAAACTCTCTGATGATTTCGACTTTGGTGCATAGATCAAGGTTAGATCAAGGCATTGTAGATAAACCAGAATTTTGGTTTACTGAGATGAATTATGACAGCAGATTGTGGTTGTGTACTGGTCACAGGCTTTCATTGCAGTGAATGATCTTTCAGCATCTAGATAGATCTACCCCTTTTCATTTTAGCCTTGGCTTGGAGTTTTTTCATGCTCCTTTGTTTTGTTAGTTGTTTTTTATTGTTCATCTTGTGTTGGTTTGAGGAAAAGACCCAATGGGCCTAACCTCTTCTCATAGATCTGTTACATTCTTCTCATAGATCTGTTACCTTTTTCTCTCATTCAAGACTACAACAAGAGATGGGATGGTGAAGACATCCAGCAACTAGGAATGATTTTGTATTGATCAACACACATGTCATACAGAGTACGATCTTCATGGGTAAAAGTGACACAAGACCTTTCTCAGATTTTCTCACCGTGATCAAAAAACCAATCGCACTGCCTAGTGGCAGACGAGAGAGAGCCGATCAGATGACTGATGCCAATTGATAATTGAGTCGGAGAGGTAAGGGGCGGGTAAGGATGAACAGAACCGAGACAACCAAACCATGTGTGTATGCGTACACATAGTTAACATAGATCTAGATGCCACACACACACACACACATTCATGACAGATTTTGTCACTGGGATGAGGCAAGAAGAGATTATCAAGTATATATTTCACAAGAATTGACTCTTAAACAGATTGAAGACAGGCTTATAAAACCCTATTACATTTTAGCAAAGTCAAGCCAGTCGTTGTTGCATTTTGAGAGGGTAATTAGTGCTGTAAAATTCAGTTACATGAAAAAATTGTGCATTATGATGAATCATGCACTTTGGCAACGTGTAATTTGGTGGAGACTACTGTACTACTTTAATATTTGTAACTGATTATAACCAATTGTTAATATAGATTGAGCAATTGTCTTGAGCAATGATGTGTGTGTCATGTACATGGATAAACGCACCGCAAACTCTGTAACAGACAATATATTTTCTTTTTAGTCTTTACAAGGTCCACCAAAAGTGACAATTTTAGATGGGATTTTTGTCTTCTGACCAGACAGCTCTTCACACTGATAAGGGATCTCTTACATGAATCACATTACCACATGAAGTTTTAGAACAACATAGCTTTTCATCCATCATCACTAGATTTTCAATCTGATCTATTTATAATCAAGGCATATTTCTTATGACACAAGATTTCAAACATTTTAAATGCCCATACCTGAATTTGAACCCTTGACCTCTGACTCATCAGGCAAGCTTTTTGTTGCCTTGGGTGTATTTCATACTAATCCGGTCTAATGAGCTCTTACCAATGGAATGTTAAATTTATGTTACAGTCGATACAACATTTGATTTTTCAAGACTAATTAAATCGTTTTTTGTGATCATAAATGTAAATGACATATTTCACATTGAATGATATGATGTGCCTAAAGTTGTCATATCCTTCCAAAAATTATTGTTGATATTAATTCCCATAATTGAAGTCATGCATTAACACTTTTATAATCATAACTTAAGATAAATATTTTTTTTAAACTCTGCATCAGCAATGAAAGACGAGAGTCACATTCTCACAGGATCTGACACATTTTTAAAAGGAAAAAAAACCACCTCAAAGATAGGATAGAAATATTTTGTTCTCTAAGATGTAAACATGCCATTGCAATGGCCAAACTTCTTATGCAGGTCTCCAACAAAGCATAGTGACCAGGCCAGAATAGGGATGACAGCCAGAGCCACGGCAACCACAAATAAACCAGCCATAACATTCTGATGGTTCTGCTTATGTCCCACACTGAAATAGATGGTATTACCAGCAAGTTATAGAGTCGATTATCTCATTATACGATATAACATATTGGGTTTCCATTTGTACTTGATACCATACATCTACACAGTACCTTTGTCTTTTTAGCTTGTTTTGTCAATTCTTAATAGAACTAGGAGCTTACTTCAGCCATCCAAAGAATCGAGGGCAAAATTTGTTATTTGAAAAATTTACATTAATATCAACAGCCCATTATCTGACGCAGAACATGCCTTACTATACAGTAGTAATAATAATAATAATAATATCAAGTACAGTAAATGAAAACAGTTCACTGCAATAAAGATGTGACTGTTTATCCATGGTGAACAAAACATCAACCAGTTATATTAAATTACAATGTAAATGTATGATTAATAGTAAAGAATATCATTGTTTACTGGAAAAAGAAACAATACAAGGTATTTGAAGAAAGATAACTAAAGTTTGAGGACAAATCTTTACATTAACTGATTGTCAGCACATTAACATATAAAAAGATAACGTAATCATCTAGAGGGAAAATTGATAGCTGTATGTGAAGATTTATTATACGAGAATTGATTAATTAATACTACTGTAATAAGAAAAATAATACAATTACATTTTATTTTTAATTTTACCATAATGAGTTACATCCGGGCAGTGGACAGGTAAGCACCTGTACGGGGAGTAGATGATCCCACCCTCCACGAGTCTCCTGCTGCCTTGCAGGCGGGTCTTAGTTGACCAAAGGCTAAGGGAGTTAACCCTGACAGAAAACAACCTGCTGCCTTGCAGGCCTGTCTTGAATGACCAAAGGCTAAGGGAGTTAACCCTGACAGAAAATAACAACCTGCTGCCTTGTATGCTGGTCTTGAATAACTAAAGGCTAAGGGAGTTAACCCTGACAGAAAATAACAAGGCCTGGTAGGGGGCCTCAAGGTGGCAGCCCCATCATGTACCTAGAGTACAGTGGGCTAATCCCCTGCTTATCCAAAACAACCTGATTCAGAGAAGTAAAAGAAATATAACCAGCTTGATCTTTGGAAGACGAACTTGGAAACGAACACGGACTATGATTTTTGGAACATGGAACGTTAGGGCAATAAATGGAAAAGAGTTAGAATTAGTTGAAGAAATAGAAAAATTCAAAGTAGATATTTTGGCCATTACAGAAACAAAACAATAAGGACAAGGAATAGAAAATGTAGGACCGAATCATATTTTAATCTTCTCAGGAGTAGATGTTAAAGATAGAGCTAGAGCAGGAGTAGGCCTCCTAGTGCATAAAAGACATGAAAAGCTACTAGAAAGTTGGAAATTTATAAGCCCACGGCTATTAGAGATAAATATTAAACCAAAAGGACGAGAAATTAAATTATTAATAGCTTATGGACACCAAATGAAGACGCAAATAAAGAAGAAAAAGATATCTTCGAAAATGATTTACAAATAGCTGCAGAAAATCTTAAATCCAAACAGGAACTAATGCTTTTAGGAGATTTAAACGCTAGAGTAGGCAACAATGTAGACACATCAGGAGGAGTAATAGGTAAAGAAGGAGAGACAATAACTTCTCCAAATGGAGAGACTCATAGATTTTTGCCTAAAGAATAACATGAAAATAGCCAACACCTTTTTTCCTCATAAAAATATCCACAAATATACAAGAGTAAATGAAGACAGGTGTGAAAAGTCAATGATAGACTACATAATAGTTAGCAGCTCCTTTTTACAGTACATTGGATGCAAAGAGTAAACAGAGGAGCAGAAATATTTCGTGATCATCACTTAGTGATTGCCAAAATGAGATTACTGACTGAGGAAAACAAACAGAAAAGGACAGAGAAGAAAGCTACTAAACTCAAAATAGAGGAATTAAATAAACCAATAGTAAAACAGGTATATCAATCTAGGATAAAAAGATTTATCAGTGAAAGACAGATATGGATCTGAATGATAGCACAATAGAAGAAAAGTGGCAGATGTATAAAGAAACACTCCTCAGTTGTACTGAAGAGGTCTGTGGTAGGAAACAATTTAAAGGAGATAGGAAAAGAACAGCATGGTGGAATGAAAATGTCAAGACTAAAATCAAAGAAAAGAAGGATGCCTGGAAGAAATACTTGCAAACAAAGAGACCAGAGGATAAGATAGATTACGTGAATAAAAGAACTATCGCCAAAGAGGAAGTGAGGACAGCCAAACAGGAACAATGGGAAGAGTTTGGACAAAGACTCCAAGAAAGCTATCAAGGAAATCAAAAGCTGTTCTGGGGGACAATAAAGAGCATGAGAAAGACTAAAGCATGCCCAATACGACAAATTAAGAATGTCAAAGGAGAAATAATGAAAGAAGATAGCGAAATCATGGAAACATGGAGAAAGCATTTTCACCAATTGCATAATCCCTCCAGAATGTATGAAACAAGGAGTAAAGATCAATTAGTAAGAGTATCAAGTAATCAAGAGGAGACAGCTGAAGATGTAGATATATCAATGGAAGAAATCCAAACAGCTATAAGAAAAGGGAAATTAGGAAAATCCCCATGAGCAGATCAAGTTTATCCAGAAATGATTAAAAACCAAGGGAGAGAGACAGACAAACTACTACATGCAATATGCCAACAAGCATAGAAGTCCAAACAGGTGCCAGATGACTGGAAAAAGGGAACAGTAGTACCAATGCATAAGAAAGGATCAACTATGGAATGCTCAAACTATAGAGGGATATCACTACTTAGCGTTCCAGGAAAAGTATATACCAAGATACTGGAAATGAAACTAAGAAAACAGTAGAGGATCAGATTGAAGAACACCAGAGTGGATTTAGACCAGGAAGAAGTGTACAAGACCACATATTTACAATTAGACAAATAATAGAAACATTTCTTGAGAGAAACATTGACTTGCACCCGTGTTTTATTGACTTAGAAAAGGCATTTGACACTGTGAGGAGGGACAAACTATGGCATTCCTTAAAAGAACACAATGTAGAGCAAAATTTAATAGAAGCCATTAAAAGTTTTTATAATAAACCAACATGTGCAGTGAGAGTAGCTGGAAATGTATCTGCAGAATTTGATGTAGATATAGGAGTAAGTCCTCTTTTTGTTTATCACATTTATGGATTCAGTCGCAAAGGCATCCTCAAAAATGAAGAAAATGAATGTAGGTATGTGGAAGCTCAAACCAGTAAATGTATCAATGTTTTCATTTGCCGATGATTTAGTTCTGTTTGGAAAATCAGAAAGTGACCTTCAGGCGAATATCAACATTATGAACAATGAACTAAATAAAAGAAGAATGAGAGTTAATGCAAAGAAAACCAAAACAATGCTAGTAACTAGGGAAGCTAAAACACAAAATCTTAAATTGGACAGGGAGTATTTAGAACAAGGTTAAAGCTACAATTACCTAGGAGTAATGACTAACTTAGAGAAGAAATCAGCCAGAGAATCAAAAAGCAAGTGCAATATATAACCATCTAGGAAAGGCATTTGTAGGTAAACAAGAATCGTCATCAAAAACCAAAATGGCAGTATACAACACAGTTTATTGTCCTACTCTCTTCTATGGCAGCGAAACTTGGACTTTAGACAGTAGAGAATACAGTAGAGTACAGGCAGCTGAAATGAAATATCTAAGAAGAGTGGTAGGGAAAACTGAACGAGACAAAATCAGAAACACAACAATAAGAAATCAAACCAAAGCAGATGGCATAAAAACTAAGATAGAAACAAATTAATTGAGATGGTTTGGGCAGGTAAACAGAATGAATGACAACAGAATAGCTAAATCAGTATAGAGTGCTAAAGCCCAAGGTAAAAGACCAAAAGGCAGACCTCGGAGAAAGTGGGAAGAAGATTTAAAAGAAGCATTGAAGCATAGAAATTTAACTTTTTTGGAAGGAAACAGAAAATGCCAGGACAGGACATTCTGGAGAAAGATCATCTCGGGTATCTGAACCCATACACCGAAAGATAGAATGGGAACTGATAAAGAAAGAAAGAAAGAAAGAGTTACATCCTCACTTTGAATTCAAATTGAAATACATTTTAAACATCACTAATTAGATAAATCATTGCATGAAAATAATAGCTGATAGATTATGATTGTATAACAGCAACTGCAAAAGATAATGCATAAAAGATACTCTAACAATTTAGAGACATATTAGTGTGCATAAGGCTTACTGACATCCCATGAGACCATTCCTGCAACACTTAAATTATGGTGTAAAAAATGTATACAACAAAAAATGACTATACAGATACTAAATAAAGAAAACTAAAGACAATTGCAAGTACTAATTTACTAACCTTCCCATAGGGGAGAATCGCATAATACCAGACCAAGCAAGTAGGATTATTAACCCGCCAATCTCTCTGAAAGACAAAGTTTCAAATATGTGGATAAAAGAAATGATTATCTAGTACCTATGCAAATCAATCTGATGGACCTCTTTTCAATAGTAGCACGATGCATTAGTTATAATTATCATTTAATTCATGTGGATGCTCAGCCAACTTTTAGTTCTTTCTTAAAAATACATAACTATTGACAAAACAAGAAGTCAATAAGTGAAACAAAAGACCCAGTTTTGCCAGCTCTTCCAAAAACATATTTTAAAGTATTCTGAATCCTGTCTATAGTTTTACCATTTTTATTGAACATTATTTTTCTCTATAATAGTAATAATACTAATAATAATACTAATAATAATATAATAATAATAATAATAATAATAATAATAATAATAATAATAATAATAATAATAATAATAATAATAATAATAATAATAATAATATAATAATAATAATAATAATAATAATAATAATAATAATAATAATAATAATAATAATAATAATAATAATAATAATAATAATAATATAATAATAATAATAATTATTATAATATAATACTAATAATAATAATAATAATAATATAATAATAGTAATATATAACAACAATAATAATAATAATAATAATGATGATGATGATAATAATAATAATAATAATAATAATAATAATAATAATAATAATAATAATAATAATAATAATAATAATAATAATAATAATAATAGCATTCATGTCTTTTTGCACAGGGTAGGTAAAAACAGTCAAAGTTTTCATGTAAATTACCATAACATTGACTAAGAAGATGGCATTGAACACCCTTATGTGGCAGTAAATAGCCAAGTTTGGTAACCTGGTATTGGCCTGGCTGTCGACAAGACGCTCGTTGATTTGGCCGAGCGGTGAGTACGTAAGAGGTGGGGGGGTGTGGGGGGGGCAAGTATTGCCAGTCTGTGTGTTTGTAACACTTGCACAAGCATAGAGACAGAAAAAAACTGGTCATTTTTGTTTTCACAACAGCCCACATCTAAACCTAGATTTAATAATCCTCTCTACATTAGTAATGATGCCAGACTGTCTAAGGAGTCTCATTTTAGACATTACATGGAAAAAGTGATCTGCACAGGTTTTGAGCGATTTTATCCATAACTAAGTGAGGAGAAAGATTTCGAAAAGTGGGTCAAAATCCAAGACGCCGTTTCCATGGCAACCAATGGTGCTACAAACTATTCATTGATATAGGATGACAGAAGACATTTACTCATATATATACTAAAAGGAAAAATCCAAACTCAAAAGCAAACAAAAAAATCACTTTAGAAGTGCCCCCCCCCCTCCCTTTTTTAACAATGCTTCTTACCTCCTTCTTCATGAACAAGAGGATTGTACATTGACTTATTCTCCACAGCTAAAAAGGCTGTAATCTGATACAAAAACAAAGTTATGGTTGCACCAAACAAGACTGTTGCCGCCCCTCGCCAAAATGGGCTTCCTGTGACATGAGAAATGAAACATAAATATAGTTATTCATTCATTGAACCTAAATTACAGATAAAGATAAAAAAGCGATTTATAGTTTGTATCCCCACACAAGTGCAGGCTCACCGACTGCACATCATTTATCCCCCAGTAGGTCATCTCATTCAAAGTCCTTCTCAACTCCCTGGGGAGCATACAGTACAGAAGCCTGTCAGGCGCTTCCCACTTATACTCTGCCAAAATATTTCTCTACCTATAATTGAGTACTCATTCATACCTGAGTCAAGTGAGGAAAGTAGAGTGAAGTATCTTTCCTAAGAGTACAACGTTGTGAAAAACACACCTGAGTCAGTCGTGGGTTTGAACCAGTGTCGTCGTGATTACAAACTCACAACCCTATGGTTTCGCTACAACACCTCCAGATAAATACAATCCACAAAATAATATTATATTACAATTACAGTAATATATAGTATACAGTCTGTATACAAAAACAAAACTTCCATGGTATAAAAGCGAAAAAAAGGAAAATATTGACTTCCTTAATTTATATCAACAACAAATAAGCTATATTTTTTCCCTGCTGCGCTGTTCTTCCTCCCATTTGATCCTAATGTAATTCCACCAACACTGTTGTCTGCCTGTTTATTGTTGTTTAATTAAAATTTACCCTGTCCACCATATGCAATGAACTCAGGGTGAATCAACAGGAAACAGCAAGATAAGAGAGAAGTAAAAATTAAAAAGACAAAGTAAAAGGAAAGAAGTAGAATCTACCAGCAACACCCGCCAACTGCCCACATGTTGTCTGCAGCGAAAGAGTAAAGTAAGGAGGGATTGATTGCGCTATATTAATTTAATTCTCACTCTTAAACAAAAATACCAAATTGCTGTCTGTCAATAAATTCCTCACCTATAGTGTCGGGCTGCAAGGCAGCAACAAAGCAAAGAGCTGATGGGAGGAAGTACAAAGGCTGAGAATGTAAAAGAAATTGAAAGATGTTAAAGAAAGCTCCTCAAATTCAAATTTATGAGAAATTTCATGTATAATGACTCGCTGTAACGTGAAATTTGTCAATGAGATTTTTCATTAAATTTTAACTTTTTTTCGCATTTTGTTGGTCCATATAAACCATTGCTATCAATTCAGTATCAGTGAATATAGTGTTTGGATAGGACTTTAAAATGTTGCCCAGACAGCCCTTCAAACTCTTATATAGTTATAGGATTTATTCTCAGTGTGATCTGGACTTTCAGATCTTTATGTTACCTCTTATTGCTTATGCCTCTCAATATCTAAACAAGCCATAACTGAGAACAATGGATGATTTTCATTTGTAAGCATCCTGAAAAAAAAATCTTGTCTACGCCAGGATTTAAATCCTAGACTCCTGCATATTTTGAGGCAAGCATTTTATTCCAGGAACTCAAGACACTCTGACCCCTAGATTAATCTCCATTCATTCATGGCATATCCTGGCAGGATGTCGCTTCCTGAATCTTCACACTAAAGTCCTCACAGTTTGCAGCCAACCTTTCAGCCTCTGTCACTGTGACTTTTTCTACTTCTCTTTTTTTCCACTTCTGCCTCTTGATCGTACTTGTCTATATCCATTATTTTTATCTTCTGTACATTGAGCATCAGTCCTTTCTTTTCATTGCGTTCTTTAATTACATGGATGAGTCTCTATTCCTGCAGTTGAATTTGCAAAAAGGGCTGTGTCATCCACGTATCTAAGATCTTTCAGACACATCTTGAATTTTCCCATTTGTTCCTATCAATTTAACTTATGTATAGGTGTAATGGACATGGTGTGCTGAGATGACATATGTTGTTGTTTTTTTGACACTTTTGGTTGCCATGTAAACGGCGGCCATCTTGGACTTTGCCCCCAAATTTCACCAAGTTTAATGTCGATAGGCTTCAACATTTTTCAACAAATTTCTTTCAAACTTGGCACACACCTTATTTAATACAATATCTAAATTTAATCAGATCAGATTTTGTTTTATTTGTAATTTTTGCTCTTATGAATTTTTGAAAATAGTATATGAGAACAACCCAAAAAATATATAAAAATATTATACAAAAACATTAATTTTTACAATACTATAATACATATAAAAAAAAGCATCTAAGAATTATTTTTGTTTTCTCCCATTCATTATTCATACTAAATTTCATGAAGATATGTTGAGAAATAAAAAGGAACATAGGAAATAAAGAACAAAAAACAACATTTTAAGAAAATCAAATTTTTTCCCTTTGTTTCTGTTAATTGAATATATTTTTCTCTCATGAACCTAAGGAAAAAGTAGATTAATACTTTAAAACATCATAAAACCTTGAGAGGCTCAACTACTTCTTATCGACACTGTTTCAAGTGCACCAGTACGATTTTACTCATTTCGAGATGGTGACTTTGATACAAACTAACAAAGTGCGCGAAGCCGCATGATCTAAATAATAGTCATAATAGATCCTAAAAGAGTTTTTATTTGGATAGTATATAATGTGACAATCAAAATGAGTACCAACTTGCTATACTTAAGATATTATTTCTGGCTTCTATCGTATTATTATACGATGGCTTCTATCGTATTATTATAACTGAGTTGAAAGATGTGTATAAATTCAAAGAATCGATACTGAGCTTCTTTTATGATATCATTGTGACGGGAATGAACTGCTCTACCCATTAGTATGATATACTAGATTTGTCTCATTTTTTTGGCACAAATGGCATTCCCAGAACCCCCACTCGTAAATATATTATATTATATATGACCAACAGAAGAAAGATACAACGTTCTAAACTGCTATCAATTTCAACCATGAATCTAAACTTAAGGAAAGATAAATTTAAGTTTCATCTCAGGAAGACAGCTTAAATGTTGAAATAATGCTTTATTACTATGATATTTTGAATTAGAGAATTGCATTATAATAAGATCTTTGCATAGTCTGCTAAAGTAATTCTTTCCTGCTACTAACACATAATTTAAGGAAGCTGAGCTTCTTGCATTTTTTCTAACTGTCAACTTACCGTCCAAATGTACCAGTCACCATCATTAGCCTGTAGTGAGAAAAATTACTTTTACTTTCATTTATTTTATAAGTATCCACTTCATCATGTCATGATCTCAGGGTGAATTAAGGAGGGGCGGGTCCTGAACATGATTTTTTACACACTTTAAAATAGACAAATTTAATTGCTACCATTTAACTTAGCATGTCTAAATGAGCTGGAAAAAAAAAAGTTTATCATATGGTTGCCATGGAAATGCCGCCATCTTGATTTTCATTATGAAATTACCTGCAATTTCAATCCCAATAGGCTTTTTCAGTTTTTAACAGATTTAGCTGTAACTTTACACAAACATTACTCAGTTCAATATCTACCCACAACCGGTAGGACGTTTTTGTAAATCCAACAGTTTTAGTTTCATGAATTTTTTGAAAATACATATAGCAGCTTTTCCGTGTTTTGGCAAATTCAACCACAACAAAATTCTTTTGCAAAAACTTGAAAATTACTACTGGGTGAAGTTTTGTACTGCTTCATAAATGCTATACACTAAAATCGAGGGCAATCAGACAATAAATGAAAAAACAGATCGTGACATTTTGAGAAAATAGCATTTGAAACTATTTCTTCTGTTGTTTGAATGTTTATTCACACATAAACCTAGAAAAGAACAGTATGATACTTTGAAATGTCAAACAATCTTGAGAACAACTCAAAATATATAAATAGTTCTTGTTGACCTACTTCAACTGCTTCGGGTCCCTTATACTCATGTCCGATGGAACTTTTTGACAACAGGTGCAGGCAATGTGTCCCGTAATTTCCTGCTGATCTAAGTCAATATTCATGATAGTTTGTCAAAAACAGATTTGTTGGATAGAGTGAGGATTAAAATGAATACCAACTTGCTACACTTTAGACAAAATTTCTGGCTTTTATGGTACAACAGATATGTTGAAGGTTAGGATTGTATCCTTTCTAAAAAGAAATTCGTATAAGTTTAAGATGAAAGAATTGATAATAAAAAATTTTTTAGGGTATCATTGAGGAGGGAATGAACTGCTCCATCAAATAATTAAACAAACTTGATTTGTCCAATTTTGGGTAAATATGAATATGCCTTCCTCAGAACCTCTTTAAGAGGAAAACAGTATCATAATGAAAGATACATGTGGCAGAAACAAAGGGAAAGTCGGCTGGCCTATCAGCAGCACTCGCCAGCTGTCTGATTTGTTTTATTGTACTCTCCAATGTCCATTATACGTGGTGATCTCAGGGTTGTACAATATGAGTTTGTTTGATTGGAAGTTATGCTGTGATCTCGGGGGTGAAATATGAAGAAACAGCAAGATGACAGAGGTAAAGAGGAGTGAAAGAAAAGAATTAGAAGCTACTATTATGACCTGCCAACTACCAACAAAGAAGAAGGAGGAAGCAGCAAGGTGAAAGACATGTGAAAGAGTGAAAGGAGAGAAGATGAACCTACCAGTACCTCCTGCCAACGACCCATGACAAAAAAAGGAAGAGAGAGAGAGAGAGAGAGAGAGAGAGAGAGAGAGAGAGAGAGAGAGAGAGAGAGAGAGAGAGAGAGAGAGAGAGAGAGAGAGAGAGAGAGAGATAGAGAGAGAGAGAGAGAGAGAGAGAGAGAGAGAGAGAGAGAGAGAGAGAGAGAGAGAGAGAGAGAGAGAGAGAGAGAGAGAGAGAGAGAGAGAGAGAGAACTTTCCATGGACACCTTACATAGAAAAGACAAAAGTGTTTAAGGAAATATTATTTTAAAGGAGATTATAATACATTTTTATTATTATATTAAAGATAAATGTATTTACTGTGAATAACTCAGACAATACAATACAATGGGTTGAAATGAAATTGGTTTCTCTATATTTCTATCATTTTTATTTACAGGAACCTCTTCCAAGTCATGTTCATTTCCATCAAGACTAGGATGACAATGATTGTAGGCCTGCAATGTTTTTCGGACAGTTGATGAGAAAGGCTATTTACTTTACCATATTTATAATAATGATTCTCGATAAAGAAAGAGAAAATCTGGTGACTGTTGGATAAAAAATACTCTTTCCTTGAATAACACCCACCACACTTTCCTTATGGAGGAAAAGGTATTGATAATTCAACGCCCAAAATTCCTTCTCCTACTCACAGAAGAGGTTAAATTATAATTATTTCCTTTGTGCAATAAAAAGAATGTGACGAAATTTACTTAACATTTTATTGTAGAATTTGAAAAACATAACTTACACTTACACTTTATTAAATACTTTTATAGAATCTGCAACTTAATTTGTAAATCTACCTGTATTAACTCACATTAGCAAACGATGCCATCAAGAAAAAGAGGGCCATTCCTGAGTTTACAATCCTCCATGACAGAGACAGTTTAGGGAAGGGAGAAGGCATATCAACTACATCGGGATTGAACATGATGTTTCAGCCATTCCAAACAAAGCTGCCAGAACTACTCGTAAAAAATAAAAAAGCATAATGTATGAAAGTTAAACCCAAGATGGCACTTATGTTCCTCATAAAAATCATAGCATTATTATAGTTACAAGTTAACACATTTCTACTTTACATTATTTTTTACGAGAGTTAGAACTCTTTCCTCAATATATTACAATATATTAGTAGTCCTAGAAAGAAAACATAGCATAGGACTCAAAGTAATAAGATATGATTCATTTTGAAATTTCTTATAATAGCCTCTGGACCTATGGATGTCCTGATTATACTATCCTTCAAAGTGCTCTAAGATCAGGGATATGCAGATGACAAACTGTAACCAAATGACCAACACCACTACCAGCAAGTCTAGCATGTTTCAACTGATAGTGGACTAAAGATAATACATGCATGTATAGTGTTTGAAGGGAACCATGTGGAATGGTTGTTACATAATTACAAACGGCACAGTACCATTGTTCAACTCAAAATGGAACATGCCATAATAGTTGAAGCGGATGGAATGTAAATGAGAAACTAAACTAAATGTATGTTGGCCTAGAAGCCTACATAAAGATATAGACCTACACAATAAACTATACATTCATAATGACACTATTTTATTATATCATGTCTCAGACTTACATAGAGATATATCTACCGGATTTATTTGATCCTCTCCAAAATACTGAGGGTAGACATAGTCTACTTATTTTTCTATCTTGAAAGGTCCAGTTAACCCTGTTCAAGGATAAGCATAAATAAATTATGACACTCATGACAAAAACTGAATTTATAGAGATTTAGAATCTAGACTAGATTTAGATCAGCCTATGATCAAATTACATCTATGCTAGTCCTCTATTCTCTTGATTCATTCCCAGTACTTTTTTATTTTAAGTTAGTGGGCGTTGCCATTGCACTACCCATTATCCAATATCAACCCAATGAGTGGTCTTAAATCTAGATTTAAGTCTAGATCTAGCCTCTAAATATATATATATATTTATAATTCGTATATATAAATGTATTTAGATTTAGGTCTAGTTCTAGGTACCTAAACATGATGCCCATGTCTGAGCATCGCAACACAACACCAATCAGCTGACTCGCCGCATATTATTGGTGTCATCTTTCTTCCTTCGTCGGAATCAAAGTCCCTCTTTTGCACAATATTGGGTCACATGATTACATATACAAGATGGCGGGTGATCTAACGTTCGGTGGGTGTTGCCCTTTTAGTGAAATCTTTAAGATGTTTTCCGTGTTGTTACGCTTACCATTGGTCCTACAAGTCAACAATGCGCATTTTGATACATAAACCATTGATTGCTTTCTAGAAGAAGAAATGACAAAAGAGTCTTGACAGCAGCTTTCAAAACATTTTTAGACTCTTAGAAAATTTGTAACCATGATTCTCAGACTGCTGAGAGACTTAGGGGTGGAGTGGTATTGCAACACTTGAGTAAACAATGAGCTTGCCGGGTGGTATGGTCAATATGTATGTCATGTTCTTTCTGCGTTTGCCTAAGTCGTTTCTTAGAATTTTAAGAAGATTAAGATATGATATATATAATTTTCTAGCTTGCTTCTTGAGATAATAGAATCTAGAGGCTAGCTTAGATTTTAGAGATTTAGGACTCCACTCACTGGCATTGGGCTAGATCTAATATCTAGCTACACAGTAGTACAGATTTCTAGATATTTTAGAAATTACAAATCAAGTTATCAATGTTAAATTGTGTGATGCTCTTACTCAACTGGGTAGGAGTTCCACAGATGGGTAAATTCAAGGGACATGGCAGGTTTCACAAAAGGCTGTCGTTATTCACATCCCGGATGCGAATACAATTATTATTATTCGCATCCTGTAATTGGAGGCCGGCCGTCAGACTATGCTTCGTCTATACTATGCACAGCCTAGTACCTAAGGCCAGTACTAGATCTAGTAGTAATTAGTATTAGTATTATACTACGATGCACTACGATTATGATATTTATACCGGATAGTTGGCAAAACAATAGATTATATCTTCATACTTCATTCATCCGTGAGAGAGAGAGAACTTTAAATCATTAGAAGGATGGAGAGAAAGACAATATATATTATATTCTTCTTATATTTTAATAAAATGCTCTGACACTTGACACCCCCAAAAAAACAAAACAACAAGAACAAACAAACAAAAATAGATTCTTTTTTCTACTAGATAGATCTAGATATAAGACTACATGTTCTAAGTAATATTTTCAAGAGTTATCCCCCTTACAGGATGCGAATACTCACATCGTTCACAAAAATGGGATCCAATGATAACTTGAACTCTTCAATTAATCTTTCTCAAAGTATGATTGATAAATCTTCTTAACATTTGATCCATGTATAGCTTTGACATCGCAGATATAAAAAACATCATATTGTGAAACTTGCTTTCAATTTGTGTGTTTTGTGAATATTTTTGGGTGCGAACGTCAGTAATTGAGACTGATGGCATTTCCCTCTTTTTAATAAGTCCTTTTTCACCTTAAGGTAGGTGAGGTCACGACCTTTTATTCTATTTTCTTTAATTCCATTTGAAAGAGAATTGTTCAAAGAAAATTTGGCGAGTTCTAAATTTTAAAAATCTTTTGCAGTGATCACGTAAGGCAGGTTTCAGATTTTCATTATTATGTAACAACTATGGTCTACAAATGAACACACAGTAAGAGCTGAAAAAAACATAGAAGCGCCGTTTTATGATCTGGAGTGAAAGAAAATGTATTCCTACGGCCATATATCCTGTAAACGAAACGAAAAAAATCACAGGTAACTCCAAATGAGAGTGAGAATACCATGAGACTACTATCAGTCTGCAAAACCTTATGGTCGGACGACAAAAAAATTTCAATCTGGGATCTAATAACGGTAATATTGCGTAAGAAATATCATGTACATTTTGACAAAAGAGGGAAATGGGGATGGACCATTTTGTGAAACCTGCCACATAGATCTAACAGAGATAAGAAGTTGGGGCTCAGTTTTTGTGGGAGAAAAAAGAAAAAGAGAGTTGCAGCAGTTTTCCAAGAGTGTATGTGATGGGTTTCAGTCATTTCCATCAATCAGATATGATGAGAGACTAAGACAAGGGACTATTCACTTGGATCCAAGCAGTTCAAATTCTCAAGCAGTCAATGAAAACACGGCATTGTTTAAAGTTAAATAAGGTTGATTGAGCAAGTTCAGATCACGTTTGAACCAAACAAGTAAAAAGTGTTCCCCCGTGTTACACTTGGTTGATATTTTTGACATGCTCAAAAATGTGCGTTTCTTTGTCTCTCAATGTATAATAAAAGTAGGAATCAATTTTCCTTTGTGAGCACATGATGAATGTGTTTAGTTTAGTTTAGAACATATTATATCTTCTCAGAAAGAAAATCCTTTTAGTTACAACTAATGACACTTTTTAAAATCCAACAAATGTAAGATAGAACATGAAGTTTAAATGCATCTCAAATACCCCATCACTTATATGACAAAGTTTTGCTTTCTTCTAAATGTAGGAGGGCCTACAAACATCAGTTAAATTTGTAGCTTTTTATTATATTGTATTTAGTCATCCACATATAAAAGGAATTCCTTACTTATTCATTGGTGTAATACTTTTCTTGTTCCATTGTGTAAATAAAGCAGAAACCTTAGTAGATCACTTTTATGACTAAGGTTTTATTATTGAGCAAAATCCTCCTGGTCCCTCTATGGCTTTTTATCTCAAGGTAATATCCCATAGACAGTTTTTTCTTTAATATGTATATTAGATGTTATTAGATGACATGTAAATTGCACGAAATTAAGGAGAACTTGTCTTGGTGCAGAATAGAATTTTATATATCGTCGGTGAAATTGTCTAAATGCAAAAATCAATGACATATGAGACACAATATTTGTCCTTTAAATGATTAAATGCCTGTTTCTTTCGTGTTTTTATAAATATTCGAGGCCGTGGTCCAATTGAAAGGCTCCAGTTATGCACATAATTTAACCGCAGATTACCGTTTTTCTTCTCGTCTTGGTAACTCTTACCTCATAAGTCAAGGAGTGAATTTACTTACTACACTTGTTTAAATCTTTCAAATTGTTTAACTCTAACCATGTAAGTCCATTTTGTGTACAACTGGGTTGGGTTTTTTTCAATTACTACATTCTAAAGACTAATATAAATAAACATTGAATTGAAATCCAAAGGCATAACATAGTATTTGCAGCCCTATTTAATGATCTATTACATGTTTTGCTATTCCTGACGAGTTACACACAGACTTTCATGTTTAAACTGTTTCATCGAGGATATGTTTACATTTTGCAAAAAGTAGATATATGCTTTTTTTTATTCTAAAGATCTGGAAAGTTACAATAATAATCCATGTCTATCTTAATTCTACCGTTACAAGGCCAAGCCAATAAAACTGAAGTACTTTTAACCAACAGAAAGCAAATATCTTGTCCTTTAGATATTCGTCTCCCGTTAAGAGAGAATTTTAATTTGATTGATCTTCAGATGTTTCATTGCTTCATTCCCTCGACTGTGTCATTGTATCATGCACAAATCCTCTGCAGAATGCAGAGAAATTTAATGATCTGATCAGCCATTTCACTCAAACTGGACAATCCAAAATCTCTTGTTTCTTTTTTTTAATTGCACTTGAACATAATGTAATATATTCAATTTTCAGTCAATGTGATGTCACAATAGTTTGAGACTCTAATATTAAATGTGAAGACATTGATTTACAGTTATGTCTATTATCTGCATTCAAGAAAATTAGTCATATAATGTGTTTATGGACATGACCCAAAATTTGTATACAAATTTACTAACTACGGGTTGTCCATCACAAATAAGTGAATTTAAATGCTCTATAATCAGTATGCCCATGAAATGAATGCACCTGTTTAGCTCATTAATGTTTTTTAAGATTTTGTGTGGCTTAAGATACTTTTCCTTCATTTGGCTACTGCAAAAGAAAATATTTAGACCTTTTTTAAAGCATAATGGATCATTACTTCTTTTTTCTCTTTTCTTGCAGGGTCAATTCCTCCCTTCTACAGGGAAGTTTATGAAATTGTTTGTCCCAATCAAGAGCAAGTAGACAGAGATTTGTTTATTCAACTTTTAGTAAAGTCAAGCCTTCCCAAGCAAACAATTATGAAGGTATGCAATTGTACTTGTGAAGTGTAATGTGTGTTGTAGACGTAATCTTTTGACAGTAGATTTGGGAGCAATTTGTTCAGTATTAGTTACTGGTCTATTTTGTTGAATGGATTTCCCTTAGGCTTTATGTTTCTCAAGTATCTGTGCATGTAAGATAGAGAGAGACAGAGAATCAGACGAACATGTAGTGAGGCAAGGTGCATTTCGAACATGAAGGATAATAACATAAAATAATATTAAAGCCCCATAGGAACAAAGGCAAGATAATTACAAAGGAAAAGACAGAAAAGAATTTTTAGGCAACGTTAGAATCAAACCCACGTCAGCACCCATCGCCTTTGTCATGAAAAGAGAACGCACTTCCGACCAAGCTAACTAGGCAGGTGAGTCAAAGACAGAGGCATGAGAGACGGACAAGCGGGGACATAGTCACAAAGAAAAACAGAGATACACAAAGAGGCAGAGATAGACTGACAAATAGATGAACACAGAGACAAAAAAATATCATCTTTATAATCTGAAGGTTTCTTTGTTTTGTTTTTTGAATTGTTGTTGTCTTTCTTGGAGATTTGGGGGAGGGGTACTGGGAGGTGGTTGTGTTTTTATGGATAGGGGTTTATTTTTAAAAGAAATTTTTTTTTTAAAGTTTTCATCATGTAAGAAAATTTTCCCTTTCGCCTTTCTATATCACTTACCTTATCTTAAAGTGAACATTAAAATTGATAGACGTGTCTTTAACATATCCAAAGAAAATGAGTGAGTGTATCTTTAGTTATCCAAATAGACTACTAGGGAAATTTGCAATGTGTGGATATGTCTGTCATGATGTATCTTATTTATCTTATCACCATGCCAGATATGGGATGTGGTTGATACAAATCAAGGAATGATGACAAGAAATGGACTCTACAAAGCCCTCGCTCTCACAGCTTTAGCCCAACAAGGGAAAGCAGTGAATGATAAATTGTTAGAGACGTTTACTGGTCAAGGTAAATATCACGGTTTATAGCATAATGACAGCTGCGAAGTTTACACATAATTTTATTCTATCGTATGTTTCATATAGACATCTTTTCTGTCTGATGACCATGAATGATAAGTTTATGAAATGGATGAAGAGGGAAACTAAGATATTTGAGAGAGAGAAGAAATAAGATAGACATGGCTACTGAATTGTGGGTAATGTAATCCCAATGATTTACAAAAAGGACCACCAAAAGTAGTGTTAGATAACATTTGACAAATTAGTATTTCTCTTGCCACAACAACAGCAGGCACTCAAGCTCCTATGGACATTTGTAATTTTTGTATGAAAACCTGTGGAGACATGTCTCTTTTGTTGAAAAAGAAAGGGGTTATTTGTAAACTATGAATCATCAGTTCTATAACATAAATGCCTAAGTCAGACTTCAGTATTTTTGGTATGATACCACATAAAGGAATCTCTAGGTGTTTTTCTTCTAGCCTAAAGATATCTAAGAAATCAACCAACCAGAAAGCTCAAGTTAAAGCCAAATCATTTGTAGTCAAGATCTTTGACAATGGACAGTTTTTCCTGTTTTTCTCAAAACGTCTAAATATGACTTTTGGCATTTATGTTAAGGAACTAACAAAATCTTGATAATTTCATAGATGAAGAAAGAAAAGAAATTAATTTGGTTGTGTGACAATTATAGAATTTATATATTTTAAACTTTACTGTCTAATCTGAGTTGTATTATGCATGTGGGTATGGGGTGTCATATTGTGATGTGGTAGTGCCGAAATGCTGTGCAATCTAATATCAAGATGTTGATTTGTTCTAATGCCTTACAATATTGAGATCTTAAACAGTGATATTGAGATAAATATTTCATGATTTTAATAATAATACCTTTCTAGAATTTTTAAATTGCTCTCAGTGATATTATTCTCAGTGTCAATTTAGGTACTCCAATCAGTTTCTTTTGTTTTAAAACTGTGTTAAACTGTCCTCCTCAATCAACTTGCAAACTTGGTAGAGTAAATATAATTTTACATAATATTGATTGAATGTCATCAGGACTTAATTACATGCTTCTTTTTTTCTATTAAGAAAATTTGTCTTACGATATATGAAATTGTTGTACATTTTGTTTTGGTGTTCTGAAAAGAAGAAAAAACCCAACAATAACTCTTTATAAGCAAAAACATATTTAATAGACACCTTATCAGTAAAATATATTGATCAGACATGAAAGGGATATACTTTAGTGCAAGCCTGCACATTATTTGTATGTTATTTATAGCACCTAACGCTCTAACTGGTAAGTCATCATTTATTCAATCGTCACTTAAATTTTAACCTACAGTCACCGTCCTGTTTGTGAATTTTTTATCATTTTAGCTACTTTATTACTATTTATGTCATTTTCGTAGTTGCAACAGACACGCAAGATTTTGTTCTGTTTTTTTTTTCTCAGTTTTATAAAGATTTCTTGTGTGCTTATGAATATAATTTTGCCTGTGCTAGGGAGTTTCTAACCACATCTCTGTAATCGATCTCAGTATTACACATGCATGTACTCACATACACACACACATACGCAAGCACACAGACGCAAGCACACAGACACACAATTCATAATACATACATACACACACATACATACATGCATACAGTTGATTGGTCGGTTGATCGAAGCGTAAATTCTCTATATTGTGGTAAATTGTTCCAAAATTAGGTGTTCGATCCGGAATCCAGAAATAATCTCTCCACAGTTCATCTGTGCGGATCATCGAGACATCTGGATTACCGGTTTGGACTGTCGAGATGTGACTGTACATACATACAAATGTAACATATATACATAACATACCAATACATACATACATAAATACATACATGCATACATGCACATGCATGCATGCATATATACATACATAGTCATATATATGCATTTGAACAAAGATACATATTTATACAGAGTAGACATTACCAAAAGTCATGGTCTGCAGCAGACCCAAAAATGTTACATTTTAAAGGTTTCATAGGGATAAAAGTGAATAAAACTAAATTGAAAATGTCCAATAGTAATAGATCAATAGGGCTGCAAATACTAAAATGGAATATATCACATTGATTTCTTTGTTTTTCCTTTTGTTATTCTTTCGTTTTATGGCTTTTTCCCCCTTCTTTTCTTTTTTTTTGTTTTGTTTGTTTGTTGATATTATTAGAATTTGGTATAGGTTGGGAAGTATGAACTTGGAAGCAGTGATGGAACCGTTTTTTCTTTTTTTGTTGCAAGCCTGTCAATGGTATCTCTATGAGTTTAATATTTATACAAAGAAATTATCTTTTGCTCCCTTAGTGTTGTTAAGAGGAATACATAGCTACTCGTTGAGCACATAGTTCCTATTTTTTGTGTTAATACTGATGAAAGTGTCACTTTTTAGATCCTAGGAGACTGTTGTCATTTCATGTGCTGTCTTCTTTAAATTTTAGAGCTGTAAAGTTTAGTGGTGCTGACTAGTGCTACTTAGAGTGCTCCTGTGGGTGGTTGGCGGGTACTCCTGATAGGTCCTACTTCTTTCCTTTCACATTTTTTTCATCTTGCTGTTTCCTTTAAATTTACCCTGAGATCACTTCATGAGCCACTTTCAGTGAAACAAACAAACATAGCCCGCCTTCCATGTTTTATTTCTTTTGCTGGGGATTACATCATATAGTCAGTGAAACTGTCTAAACGCGTAAGTCAATGATATATAGGATATAAGATTTGTCCTTAAAATGATCAAACGCATGCTTCTTTCGTGTCCTTTAAATGTTGGAGGCCTTGAACCACTAGAAAAGCTCATTCTACACCCATGAACCATTTCTATTTTTCTTTCGAAAAGCATTTTGCTTCCAAATAACATAAGTCTAGCATACGGTTTGATTATTTATGACGTTTTTTACTTCCCCTGAAAAATTGCGTCAGGCAGACGTACGCGTTTAGACAGTTTCACCAACGATATGCTAATAGTATCCCCCAAGGTCTCAGCTAGTCCATTGCCTGTCGTGAGCACCTATTGCTTAACGATGTCCAGTATACCGAAACCTAAAAGTGGGGACCACAAGGTTTTAGTTTTGAAATATATCCATATATGCCTTACATTGCATCTTCAGAAGAAGGCTCATAACACATTTTCCCACACTCCTACCCGTTGCGAATGGAAGTGCTGGTAGCTCAGTAGATGAAGTATCTGAACACCACTCAGGAGACTCGAGTTTGATTCCTACTAATCCCAGTCTGGGCAAAATTTATTTAGCCCTCATGTCGACCGGCAGGGAAATGGGTAGCTGGGCCTATTCAATCTTTGTGGTAGTAAAGTTGGCAGGAAAGCAATGGCAAACTACCACATTATCTTGTGTGTCTAGAAAACATTAGGACTCTTACTCATGGTTACCCTACGCTCAACTCTTAGTGTGGCTACCCACTTTACCTACTTGATGTGAATGGAATCCAGCTATAGTTTGGTAAGTACAGTAAGTCCTGTACTCAGAGTTGAGCATCGGGTAATCAGGAGTAAAGTCTTGATTTTTCTAGGCACACGCCATAATGTGGTAGTTTGCCATTGCTTCCTATACCATGTTTACTTTCACCGAGTCTGAATAGACCTAGCTACCCATTTCGCTGCTGGATCAACAGGAGGGCCAGAAAAATTTGTCCGGACTGGGAATCAGAACATGAGCCCCTTGTGTGGTAGACGGACACTCTATGAACTGAACTACCAGTGTCTCTATTTATAAGAAAACAAACAGAAAAAGAAACAAACAACATGCACGTTATACAGGAGAACCCAAACCTGCTTCCAATAACTTTTTTATGTTTTAAATGTTGTAACATGCAAATTTTACTTCGTCATAAAGTGCGATACAATCTCGGTAAAGAAAACATACCATTGTGCTGTTCATAATGTTCATTGCCATTGTCATGGTCAAAACCATCCTCATCATTGGCTGTAGCTTGGCCGGAGGTACAACCTGCAAGAGACCAGTAGACCAGCACCCTGTCCAGTGGATAATTACCCGATTCACCTGTTTCACCAAATGGGACAAGCTGTCTCTTTTGATCTCAAAGCTATGAAACATGGGTAAAAGTTTTCTAGGGAAAGACCGAAATGCCTGTTTCCGAAGATTTCTGTCTAGATTTTTATTGGTTTCCCAGGGGGCAGGGGAGGGGTAAGGAAATAAACCTATTTTTTTATTTTTTTTATGAAGTTATCGTAAGTAAAAGTCAAAGTCAAACTCCCAGGTCACTTTGATTTCCTGACTGTTACCGGTACCTTGTAATCCGGTGAAAAATGAGGTCATACAGATCTTAGTGATAATCCGTTAGGTTTGCAAGATGGTTTTTTGTTCAAAGGACACGCGAACTCTCAGGTTAAAATTTTTCCTGGCTTTTTCGTTTTGTTTTTTGTTGTTTTCACCCAGCCATGAAGGATCTTTACTAACCTTTACATCCACACTTCCAGGTCACCATGGAGTTCTTAGCGACTGCTCAAACAAAGTAATAAGCATTCACCTTTACTTGCTTTTTAACTGAGGTTTCAGACTTGAAGATCTGCCTGTCTTTTCTGTGCCAGAGCATTCAGTGAGCAGCTTCTTCTTCTTTCATTTCTTTCTTCCTTCCTTCCTTCCTTCCTTCCTTCCCTTCCCTTTTTCTTCCTTTCTTTATCTTGATGTCTCATCCATCTGCAATCTATCTTTTTTCTTACTTGCTTTTATGAATTGATCATTTCAATGATTTCTCCTTCATTTTATCTTTTTTTATGGTAGAAAATAAATGTTTGGTTGTCCAGAGGTAAGATGGCGGCCTCTCAAACAAAAAAGGTTGTGGGTTCATGCCTGACAGGTTGAAAAAAAATTCAATTTTTTTTAGTAAAGCACATCCGCTGGTCCGGGATCAACACCTAGTCTTATCTGAGACAGGTGATAAAAATGATGTCCTGTGTGCAGATCACATCACTCTGTGTACATTAAAGATCCCTTAGATATTCACAGAGCAAAACCTGGGAAAAATTATTAAATCCTACCAAAAATTCCAGAGAACACCTTAGTTGTGGATGTGGGTAAAATCAAATCAATCAATCAATCAAATCTCAACTTCCAAATTGTTTTAGCCTTAATAAACAAAAAAATATCGACATCATATAGTATAGAACATTATGGGTCCTTTGGGGAATCTTTATTCAAGTTGTTACATTGTATACATCTCTTTCTTTTTTTAAGATTTTTTTTTCTTGTCTTGAAATGTCATGACCTCCCATATACTCTCAATTTTCACGTAAATCTGCAAAATCAAACACATTATCACATGCATGCTGAAATGTGCTGTTTTCACCATTGGCTTGTTTCTAATACTTAAGCTATGTTGCTGTTGCATTTTGTCATTGATGGTGCATTGCAGTTATGTTTCTGATACATAACGTACATTGTAGACTTTTAATGATAAACTACATGTGTCTTTTCAACGCACAAAAACATTAAATGAAAGCAGAGAGAACTGCTACAGAGAAATTTCCTTCTCCCTAGTTTTACCAAACTATTTTTTTCTTCTGAATCCTTAACAAATTGAGTCTTTGATAAATTTTGAATAAATGGTTAATTGACTGAAAATTGCAATGCCACTTGACAACTTCCCGAAATGAGCCTAGACTCTTCAAATCAACACAAACTTAACCTCAAACCTTGATTCTTCCCTCTCATCCGAAACCCTATTTTTGCTCTCTATTGGCTCATACTCATACCCACAATGCCTGAAAAAATCTATTGCAACACTGTATCTGGATACTTTGTTTTGTTTTTCCTTTTTTCTTTTGTTTGTTTTGTTTAATTTTTATTATTCTCTCTACAAGTGTTTCAGTTCTCAGCATACTATCTGCATGATTGTGTAAATATGTATACTTACATCAATAAAGATATAAAATGGCTTATGAGGATTAAATGAAAGATGTAACATTTGGGGAAAAAACAACTCCAAATGCACAGGAAAATCAATGAGAAAGTTACAAAGTTGACACCAAAAACAATTAAAGAGACAACAATGTTCTGTCCCTTGTTAAGCAAGAAATGCATTATACATGTATAATAAAACTTCCTGAAGCCACTGAACTTTCCATATTTAATGAGTGAAAATAACTCAGCTATTTATTGCATTATGTTCTAATACATGCAAGTATATGTATGCCTTCTTCACAATAGTTGACCAACTCAATTCTTGAGTATTACTGTCAGCTCGCATATTTTAATTTAACCAAAAAGTATTAATCCAATTTTGATTCTAAAATAATGTGTTTAATTCTGTTTTTTAAGTCTTCAGTGCTACTGCTGAGTTTTCTTTCTGTTAGCAGTCCATTCCACAGCTTTCCTGTACTAGGGTAACATGAGTACAGGAGACAATCAGTGTCTGAAGATGGAACCATGTATGTTTGACAGCCTGACCTGGTTGTTCTTGTATTTAGTTAAAGCTGATTTAATGGAATAAACAGTTGGTCGTTTATAGCTTTAAAGAAAATATTTATTTTATTTCTGGCTCTGTGTTCTAATCTTCTAATGTGTACACAACCACACTCCCCCCTTAAAACATAACTTGCATATGAACATGATATCCAATTGTTTTGCATGGGTTAATACACATATAAGCTTTCCTTAAAACATGTCGGTGTTTAGTCACCAGGTGCTTTGCAAGGCTACTTTGTGGTGTAATACAAATGTAATCTGGCTGATGACCTGTTTTGGAGAATGCAAGGCAGCCTTTTAAGGCACTTGCTTTATGACTGAATGCTACAAAGTGCTCACCTGTTGTATCACTGAACACAGATTTAAAATGACTCATGTCAAAGTTGTATGAATTCTGATCCTGCCATTAAGGTGTTTTATTTTCTAAGTGACCTTCAAATGAACTTTTCCCTCCATTATTTTTTTGTCAGAGATCAATGTTGGTGTGCATTATATTCTTACAGAGTTGCCAAAGCCAAGTCTTGGAGATCTGTCTGACCTCAAGTCATCAAGTATCCGTCTTCGTCGGGAGCGGACACCCAATGTGCTTTGTTTTGATTTCAAGGAATTGTGTGAAATTGACACAGTGAAAGTTGAATTGGTTCCCGAGAAAAAGGGAATCATATTGAAACATGTAGAATATGAAATTACTAGCCAGGTGTGTTTCAACCTTGATACCTGATATATAACTTTTTGCAAAATAAAATGAAATTTTACATGTTAAGATTTTATCGATCACAGTCATATGATATTGTGATCAATCTCTGTCTTGAAGGTGTACTTTATGATTTTTAAATATGAAGGTCTCACAACTGGCTTAAGTAAACTCGTTACTTTTTTATTCTTTTTATTTCCCAAATGCATCTGAAATTTTTTATGTAAAATTGGACTAACTCTGTTTTAACGCTACAAGGATAATTGTAAAAAAAGTATTTATAAAGAACATAGAGCACTAGAGCATATTTATGTTTTATATAAGTGCATTATATTATATATATATATATATATATATATATATATATATATATATATATATATATATATATATACACATGTATTATGTATTATTGTTTATCAGAAATTGATAGGTATATAAAAGAAATATACTTGAATAACTAAGACTTGATCAATTTTTACAAATTTGTTTACTGTTTCTCTTATTTATTCTTACCTACCATGCAGAGAAATAAGACCACAGTCCTCCGGCGATACAATGATTTTCTCGCACTGCATGATCTTCTCATAGCACGTTATCCATACAGGCTAATTCCTCGTCTCCCACCAAAGAAAATGGGAGGTAAGGTTGTGTATAAAATAATGGTAGATATAGTGTGTTACTGACAAAAATTGTTTTTCTTTGTAGAAGGACAGCCAGTATGCTTATCTTTTACATATTTGATCACATGATGATAACTGCCATGTGGTTAAATGAATAACCTGACAAAATTTGATTGATACTGCCTAGCTGTTCTCAACTGTCATTTAAAAAATGCTACTTTCACCTGTGTAATGAAACTTTATTCAGAACATTTATTCTTGTGTTGTTTCAGCGACGAGGGAATTTATTGAGCAGAGAAAGAAAGCATTACGTCGTTATTTGAACATTGTTGCCAGACATCCTTACATGCATGAGGACAATATTCTTAAATTTTTCCTCACATATACTGGAAATGTAAGTTTGCTTGTGGTATTGTGATAGTAATGTTCATTTTCCGACAAAGAATCAATGTATTAATTCCTACACAATATCATCGGTGAAACTGTCTAAACACGTGTGACATAATTTTTCAGGACGGGCAAAAAATGTAAGAGATCATCAAATAGGGCTGCAAACACTAAGTTGTACGTCTTGGATTTCAAATGAATAATTTTGTTAGTCTTTAGAATGTAGTAAATGGAATAAATAATCAGTTATGCACAAAATGGACTTGGAGGGTTAGAGTTGAACCTTTCGAGAGATTTAAACAAGTAAATCCACTCCTTGACCTATGTGGTAAGAGTTTCTGAGGTGTAACTGGAACCTTTCTATTGAATCAAGGCATTCAATATTAATAAAAACACAAAAGAAGCGTGCATTTTACCATTTGAAGGACAAACCTCTTATCCCATATATCATAGACTTATGCGTTTAGTCACTTTCACCGAGGATATTTGGTTCAAAATATAAAAGGAAAACTTTCCAGTTATAAACACTGCCATGAATTTATTCTCACGATAAATTGTTCAAATTCAAAGAGTCAATTGTTGCTTACTATTAATTATGTGTGAAAATGTCACATGCCTCTATTGTCTTTGGTGGGCGGTTAGTGGATGCTCCTGGTGGGTCCTATTTTTTTGTTTTCACTCTTTCACATGTCTTTCTTTCATCTCTTGTTGTATCCTCATAAATTCATGCTGAGATCACTGCATATGGTTGACGCGGTAAATTGTAATGAAACTACTGTCATTGTTTTTTTTCAGGAAATGCAAAACAAACTCAAGGAACAGTTTCGGGGTGTCCCAGACGAGTTTATGACAAGCGAAGTCGCCCTTCGTGCAAAAGTAAGTGTGATTTTGGTATTGAAGATATGTCAATGAGCATGGAAATAATTCTAAATCTTGTGTGTGTGTGTGTGTGTTTGGGGGGGGGGGGGCATCTGAATGTGTTGAGTTTGGGCCCACAATGTCGATTTTCTGTTTTTTGCATATTCAGTTAGAATGATCATTTATCTACAAGTTAATGGCAGAAAAATGTCCATATGCCGTTATTTTTGTTACAAAATATTTTGTAGGCGAGGATAGTTAAAAATATTCAAAATTTGTACATCAATTACCCTTACACTGACTGAGAAGATAGCACTGAAAAAGCACTGAGTGATGTAAAAGGCGAAAGACATGCCTTATGCGTCTGTGTGTATGTAAACACACGCACAAGTATAGGAATAGAGGGAAAAAATTAAAAATTGGTCATGTTGCCATCTGTTTCCACAACAGCGCATATCTTAACCTAGATTTCAATCCTCTTTACATTACTAACAATGCCAGAGACTGTCGAAAGAGTAAGGGGCTGTTACAAAAAGGGCAACCCATCTAAAACATTTGTTTTATGTTATTTTCTTTTATTTTTTTTACTTTCATTTTTCTATCACCTCCGTCATTTACCAACTAATTTGTACCATATTTGGCACACAGGTTCTTCTTGTCAATGTTAATAGAACGTCTGGATTTTTTTTTATATCTTGTGAACTTTTTGAGAGAGAAAACATTTTTGTAATAAAAATGCCATTTTTGCATTTACACGATAGATCTATATATAATTTTTTAAAATTCACTTGAAAAAAGACTATCCAAAATATCTTTAAAAAAAACAACCTCATTCTTTAGATATTGAATGACAGCACTCTTTAGATATTGAATGGAAAAAACAATCTGTACAGGTTTTGACTGATTTTATTTATAACTAAGTGAGGAAAAAGATTTAGAAAATTTGGTCAAAATCCAAGATGGCGGCCATTTCCATGGCAACCAAGGACGCTACCAACTTTTCAATGATATAGGATGACTATATTTTGACAGTTACTCATATATATACTAAAAGCAAAACCCACATTCAAAAGAAGAAGAAATCACTTCAGGAGGCGCCCTGCGTGACGAGATGGTGGCATTGGAGAGAGAGATAGGAAGACACGCTGCTTGTCAAAACATTTTGCTTAGATCCCATCAATGTTCTTCTCTCTCATTACGGCTGAGTACTTATCCACTATTTCTTCTGTGGGGGATAGATATGGGGTAATTGTTAAAACATCTGACCATGCTAACACTTTAACTTGATCTCTTCTAGTTACAAGTTTATGACACTGATACATCATGTATATATAAAATGGTAACTTAACTGAGATAAGAATTTTCTCATTGTATTAATGTTGAGTTCTTATGATCTCCACAGGATTTGGTTCCATTGGATACCCAGCAACAGTTAGCCAACAGTAAAGAACACATAAGAATGATTCATGATAGTGTCTCGCGTTTAAAAGAAGTGGCAGAGAGAATGGTGATTCGTTCAACATCATTTGCCACTGACATGCTCCAAGTTGGAAGACAATTCAGGTATATTTTTTTATTAACGAAAGCTGTATTGGCACATTGAAGAATTATGAATGATGAGAATCTTGTCTCAGTATTGACAAATTTGGCATTTTCCTGCTATCAATATTTATAGTACATATGTAGTAATTCACAGCTACACAACATTGGGGGGGGGGGGGACTCGTTAGTCTAGTGGCAAGGTATCAGCCTCTCAACCAAAAGCTCTAGGGTTCATGTCCAATAGGTTAAAATCCAGGACCTCAAGATCCCAAGTCAGCAGCTTAACCACTCGCCACCTTCTTGCTAATGTATTGAGGAAGAATTTATAGTCCAAAGTCATTTTGTCTTTTCTTCAATTCCAAATGAAGACATATTTTAACGTTTTAGACTTTGAAAAAATAAAAATGATGTTTAATAACGTGAGGTTCCATAATGTTAGGCTTTGATGTGTCATGAATTCAATGTATACAATGTAAGAAGAACATGTGAAATTTCGTTTCAAATCAAAATTGATTTCAGTGCAATGGCGAATGATGCAGGCACCGTAACTGCTTGGGAGCAGGAACTAGTAATACATGGCATCATCTCCAAAAAGGCTTCAAGGTTTTGTCTGTAGAGTTTGCATCTCTGTCAGATAAGGCTACACAAGCAGTAAGTCAATTGTCTGTTTCTAATCTAAACCTATTTGACTATTCAGATAGCCGGAAGAAGAAAACTTAAAAGTGCCAGAAGGTATGAGTCTTTTTCATTGCTAGTCTTTGGTGATTGATAGGACATGTTGCTGGTAGGTCCTTCTTCTTTGACTGATCTTCCATCTTGCTGTTTCTTCTGAATTCACATTGATCACAGCATATTGAGTGGTCAGGGCGAATTTTAGTCAAGCAAATAAATCGCCGCCTGGCTAGTAGTTTAGTATCATTTGTTTTAACCTAACTCGTGAGAGATTTATATGGCAATACTCAATCCCGCTTTATTTGTAGCGGTGGGTGGTTTGCAGGGGAGAGGGGGGGGGGGGGTGTTGCTGGTAATAATGATAATAATAATAAGAAGAATGATAATTATAATGATGTATTTGTAGAGCACCTCTCACTCTCATCCAATGAAATCCTCAATGGCACTTAACAGTGAAATATTATACATCTCTACAGATAACATAAAATGCATAACAAAGAATATTATTGTAGCACAATTTTGCAATCCCATCAGATATCCATGTAAATCAATTAGGACTCTTGCTATGAAAAAACTTATATTTTAGATAAAAACAGATTTTAAACTGAGAGGAACAAAGTGCTCTCATAAAATGTCCGAATTTTAGATTCTTTTTAAAAATTTGAAATCATGGGCTGCTTCTTGTTTAAAAAGACATGTTATTCCATCATAGAAGGGTAGCATGATTGAACGACTTTTCAATAGAAGATGATTTTTTTAAGTTGGCATGGTGATTAAGAAGGAATTTGTCAATCTTAATACTTTATCCATGAATGGAAGGTCTTTATACTCTACCCATGAATGGAAGGTCTTTATACTCTACCCATGAATGGAAGGTCTTTATACTCTACCCATGAATGGAAGGTCTTTATACTCTACCCATGAATGGAAGGTCTTTATACTCTACCCATGAATGGAAGGTCTTTATACTCTATCCATGATATGATAGGTCTTAACCCTTTCCCTTATCTTTCATCTTCTTTATTCACCCTAAGATCACCACATATGATGGACATGCTAAATTTCAATAAGCAAACAGAGAAATCTATTTGTAAGATGGGTTTTAGTCGTCAGTTATATTTAATGGTATGAATAAATGTGTGACATGCATTCTTCTAATTTTCTCCTTAAACATATGAATTTCAGGCTGTTGATGAGGAAGACGGAGTAGTAGAAAAACTGTGTTTTTTCCAAGACCTTATCTCAGCTTACAAAGTATGTTGTTATAACCTTTGTTACGGTTATTTGTAATTTCAAAACTAAGAAAACTTTTAAACTCATCGAATTTTTATTGCTTTTTTAGTCTGCTGCTGGTAGTCCTGTTTTTTCCTTTCCTGTTTTCACTATCTTTCATTTTATTGTTTCGTCAGAATTCTGTTTATGTTTTAGCTTGAATTTTTATGTATCACAGAAGTTTTGACAATAAAGTTTTATTTTATTAAGTATGAATTTGTAAATGGAGTCATTTGAAGAGCATTACGAGTCTTTCTCAAAGAACCAAAATTATTTATATTAGTTCTAATACCCATTACACAATGGTATACTTCACCTTAAGAGTGAAGAGATCATTTTTACAGCACATGAGACTTGAGACATTTTATTAACACTGAAATTTATGTTATAGGCAAGACTCATAAAATATGTAAATAATCAAATATTTAAATTTTATCATCAGGACTTGTGTGAACGCCATGAAAAAGGTGTGCTCCATGATCATCAAAAGGCAATACAAAAAATGGGCCAGTACAAAAAGAAGAAAATGTCTGCGACTGTTCAGGGTGGAGAGGTAACTATTTCTGGACATTTTTATCTGATTGGAGTAATTTATTATGAGCAAAGATGTATTCTGTATTCAGTACTCAGACTGTATGTAGTCTGTATTCAGACTGCTTGCACTTATTTTGCAAGCTTTGAGACTTTGTTTTGATATAATACTTTATTTCATGTATAACATTATGCTATAAATAAAACACAGAATACTGAAGGTACCCAAGCAACTATAATTTTTATTTTTTTTATGTGCAGTTCATTTGTTCAATACCCCTTTTGATCTAATCACTCACAGAGTCGTCCTGTGGAACAGTTAGAACAGCGAATTTTACAGGTAAATTTGGTTCTTGATTTAAGTAAAATACTTCAAAGATAATGAGTACATTAGTTTAATTACAAATCGCAAAACTCATGCATGGAAAAAGATGAACATTATACCAGCCTTCATGTTTGTTTATTAATGAAGTATATAGTAATGATAATAACAATGATTTCCTAAATGATTCTTACACTTTAAGAAACCAATTTGTCGACTTTGATCAATGCAAGTAAATACGAGCTAGCAATTTTTTTGGTTTCTATTACTTCTATTGTTTAGAAAAGATCAGCTGTGATTCATTCTTCTGTTAATGCTATTAGTATTGATGCTATGAAATTTTCTTTGAAATTCTAATGGGTTTTGTTTTCAGCAAGAGGATCAGATAGCAAACATGGAGAACCGCAACTTCTTTTCACTACATTGTCTTCAAATGGAAACGCAGCTAGTTTATGCTCATCTTGACATCTTTTATGAAATCACTTCATGTTTGGCCAGTGTTGAAACCACAGCAAATTCAGAGGTATGACCTTTAAATAAGTGTCAATGGAGCGTTTTGAAAAACTCCTTTGGCTCCTTCGTATTATTTGTTTTCAATACTGTCTCTTTCCTAGAATTACAATTGCTGTTTTGGGTTTTTCTTCAGCTTTGACTTTTCCAGAAGATGGGAATTTGTTTCTGCTTTTTTTAAAAATAGCTCCTGATGATAGGATGTGAGCTTTGTACACAAAATGACTGATATAGAAGTGAACAGACTCCAACAGTGGGAGAGAAAAATAGTATGGAATTCCCCCCCTCCTGAAGTGGCAGGTGCTAAAAATCCCAAACAAAAAGACCAAGGTCCCATCACACTACATGAGGATAACAAAGCCAAGTATTTAGGGATTACCATTGATAATACACTCACATGGAAGGATCACATAATCAACATAACCTAAAAAGGCACATTCAACACGTGGATTTCTCAGAAGAAACCTATACGATTGCGAGCATGATATTAAAATGAAATGATATAAAACATTTGTGAGACCAATTTTGGAGTACGGCATGGCAGTTCAATCTGGCACCCATATCATAAGACGAAAATTCAGGAAATAGAAAAGATCCTGCAGAGAGCAATAAAAATTTATACGACAAAACAACTATAAGAAAACAACAAATACCAACAAACAGCCAGAACTAGAGCCTCTTTATAAAAGAAGAAAAAGGGACAAACTCAAATTATTTTTCAAAGGAATATACAGCCTCTCTTTGCTGTCCCTTGATAACATACAACCAAATGAAAGAAGACCATTCACATTTATGATCCCTCACTCAAGAATAGATGCTGGATTTTAACACCTTCAAGACTAGGCTGAACAAAATAATGTGCAAAGCTTTGGAGTCTTCAAGATGAAGTTACAGCTTTAGAAAGAAGAAGAAGAACACAAATTGATAGGAAAACTCATATGTACTGGCTCAACTTGAGCAGCATGGCTAGGCACAAGTACTAGCATCGTAGAATATGGCAAAAATTGTTATTGTTTTTTTATTTTTAAAAAGAGTGCTTAATGGTATTGGCTGGTCGCTCGGTTGGTAGAATGTTTGATTACCACTCAGGATACTCAAGTTCATTCTCACTTTCACAGCCCACATGTCGACCCAGCAGCAAGTGGATAATTAGGCCTCTTCAAACTTAGTAAACATAAAATTGGTGCGGAAAGCAATGCCAGACTACGACATAATGCAGATTCAATAGTCCAGAACCAATGTGTCGGCCTCTCAACCAAAAGTTTGTGGGTTCAAGCCCTAGCAGGTTGGAAAAGTTTTCCAGATTTTCTTTTTGAGTAAAATCTACTCCCATGGTCCAAGTAGGCCTAGTCCCACTGGAGACGGAGATGATAAAAAGATCATGTGTGCAGTTTACAACACTATGTGCACGTTACAGATCCCTTGGCTGTTTACGAGGCAGTCTGGGCAAAAATTTTAAATCCTCTCAAAACCCACGAGATCACCTTAGTTGTGGACGTGGGTGAAATCAAATTTTAACATTTGAAACCTGACATAATGCTGCATATGCCTAGAAAATCCAGACTCTACTCTGGATTAACCCTAAACTTAAATATGAGAATGGGACTTATTTATTTTACTAGATGTTACACTGAAATTAATGTACACTTGTGGTTATGTGGTGGCGTTGGTGGCCGAGTGGTAAGGCTGCCGGATTTGGGATCCTGAGGTCCTAGGTTTGAAACCTATCAAGCTAGTTCGCCCGTTGTGTTCCTTGGGAAAGACGCTTAGCACACATTTCCCCACTGGATCCAGGTGCAAATGAGTACGAGCACTAGCCTAGGAGTAAAACTTGCCTCACCTCAAACTAGCATCCTGTTCCGTTTCGTGTTATAGAAACCGGGATGAGACTATTGGTCATAATGGCTTTGAAGGAACGAAGTGAAAACTTTATTTATTTTACTAGATTTTATCCACATGCACAACTAGGTTTTTTTTTCTAAACTTTTGCTCGGACTGCCTAAGAGATCTTTAATGTGCACTATGTTATGATCTACACACGAAACCTCTTTTTTATCGTCCGTCTGCGATGGAACTAGGTGTCAATCCACCTACCTGGACCAGAGAGTGGGTCTTCTTACTAAAAAATGAAAATAAAGAAATTTGTTCAACTTTTGAAGCAGAAAACAACTTTGTGTTTCATCCGAGCTTTGGTTGAAGAATGACTGTTCACTATTATGACAAGTTCTTCTCTTACCACTGTCTTGATTAAAACATGGGAGAGTCAAAGTCTAAAGGCCAACCTCTTTATCCCAGATAGGTTGGATGGACCGCCTATGGCTATCCAAGGTAATTGTAAAATCTCTAAGACCCATGTACACAGTTGATGAAACTGTCTAAACACACAAGTTCACCTGACATCATTTTGCAGAAGAAGCAAAAACCGTAATATATCATCAAATAGGGCTGCAAACACTGCGCTATGCTTAGGGGCCGCAAACACTATGCTATGCTTAGGGCCACACACTACGCTATGCTTAGGGCCACACCTCGCTATTCTTAGGGCCACACACTACGCTATTCTTAGGGCCACACACTACGCTATTCTTAGGAATAGGGCTGCAAACACTGCGCTATGCTTAGGGCCCACACACTACACTATGCTTAGGGCCACACACTACACTATGCTTAGGGCCACACACTACACTATGCTTAGGGCCACACACTACACTATGCTTAGGGCCACACACTACACTATGCTTAGGGCCACACACTACGCTATACTTAGGGCCACACACTACACTATGCTTAGGGCCACACACTACACTATGCTTAGGGCCACAAACACTACGCTATGCTTAGGGCCACACACTACACTATGCTTAGGGCCACAAACACTACGCTATGCTTAGGGCCACAAACACTACACTATGCTTAGGGCCACAAACACTACGCTATGCTTAGGGCCACCCACTACACTATGCTTAGGCCACAAACACTACGCTATGCTTAGGGCCACCCACTACACTATGCTTAGGGCCACAAACACTACACTATGCTTAGGGCCACAAACACTACACTATGCTTAGGGCCACAAACACTACACTATGCTTAGAGCCACAAACACTACACTATGCTTAGGGCCACAAACACTACACTATGCTTAGGGCCACAAACACTACGCTATGCTTAGGGCCACAAACACTACACTATGCTTAGGGCCACAAACACTACGCTATGCTTAGGGCCACCCACTACACTATGCTTAGGGCCACAAACACTACGCTATGCTTAGGGCCACCCACTACACTATGCTTAGGGCCACAAACACTACACTATGCTTAGGGCCACAAACACTACACTATGCTTAGGGCCACAAACACTACACTATGCTTAGGGCCACAAACACTACACTATGCTTAGGGCCACAAACACTACGCTGAGCTATTTAGATCACAAATTAATAACTACTCTAGCCTTTAGAATATAGTAAATAGGGAAGGGGGATGAGCTGTGTACAAAATGTACTTGCACAGCTAGAGTTTAACTTTTTGAAAAATCTAAACAAGTCCACTCCTTGACTTATGAGTTTAGAATTTCTAAGGCAGAAGAAAGAAATATGAAAATCTGCATTTTGATCTTGTGCTTTACTTCGCACTTTGTATTGAATCAAGGTCTCCGATATTTATAACAACATGAAAGAAGCGTGTGTTTGATCGTTTGAAGGACAAAGCTTTTTTTATCTCATACCTCATACGCGTTTAGACAGTTTCACTGACGATATGGTACATGCTTTAAGAGATATCCTCCTAATGTATTTTTGTAAGCCTTCCACTAATTTTGTATATAAAGTATTTAAATGAATTAACAAACTCCATTAAATATTTAGCTGTTTGCAAGCCCAACCGGGGTTGAGCGTTTTAGAGTATTTAGATTCTCTCTCTTTCTTTTCCATTACATTTCATCTGTTGTCACTTTTCAATGCACGTTTTGTCCAAATCCCATCTGCAATTGTAATAGGAGGCCGTTGGTGGATGCTGCTAGTAGGTCCTAATTCTTTCCTTTAATTCTTTCACTTATCTTTCATCTTGTTGTTTCCTCTTATTCTTAATTCACCTTGAGATCACCATTTATGATGGACAAGGTAAATTTAAATCAATGAAACCAATTGTAACAAATTTTCTTCATGTGTTTTTTTTTGTGTTTTTTTTTCATTTGCAGTTATCTAAAATTTGGCAGGACATGAGACCGAGCATCAACATTCTGTCCCCGCAGTCACCTGTCTCCTCACCAACACGCCTTTCCCCGGTCGGTTCACCCAATAATCACCGCCCAGGTATTTCAGTGTAGCAGTAAGGGTTATGTGCTGCATTTAAGCCACTGAGGACATTGTTGGGTTTTTTAAATTTTGTCTTGGAGCATGAAACAAGGAACTGCTTATTATGTAATCCTACCGAATCAGTTTTGACAATGGAAACGATATGTGTTCTTATTTTTTTCGCATTTGCTGGAAACTAATTCTAGCTTTGACGAAATTGTGTTTGTCACTATTGTCAGTGATGATTGCCGGGTGATGCTCAGTCATCAAGGAGCTTTGCAAGGCTGACTTGTATTTGAAAAATATGATTAACAATAATAGGAATGATAATAATAACCAGCACCTCAGTCACAATGAACTCCAGGCATAATAGTCAAATATAGTTACACCACAGCAAGCATACAAATAATCAATTTAATCAAAATGCAGTTTAAAATAATGAGCTTTCTAGTTTTCAGTCTTCCTTCAATTCCTCCAGAGATTTTGAATTCCGACATAAAAAGGCAGATCATTCCAAATTGGGATCCAGAAAATGTTAAAGCTCTTTCGCCTACATCGATTTTATTCCGCGGATTTCCAAAACTAGTACATCTTTGGACGACAGTAAATTTTGATTTGGTGTTTTGAAGTTTATCAAATCATTAAGATATTTTGGAGGTAATTTCTTAAGGCGTTTAAAGACAAGCGTGGCAACTTTGAACTTGATTCTGAATTGTGCTGGGAGCCAGCGCAACTCTCTGAAGTGGTGTCACTTTCTCAGATTTTCTTTTTTGGTAAAACTATCCGAGCAGTATCGTTCCGGACGGCTTGTAACTTTTTTGTTGGCTATTTTCAAAGCCCAGCTTTTGACCCAATCAGAAGATTTGAACACAAGGTAACTGACTTGCCTTTTAAAAATCTAATTGGTGGTTATTTTTAAAGCGCAGCCCTTCACCCAATCAGAAGGTTTGAACACAAGGTAGCCTTGCAAAGCTGACTTGATGACTGCACCACTGCCCTGTACTGTGTATCACCTTAGTTCATATTTTTGTTTATGCCCTGATTGCATGAAGGCTTCTTTATTAATCCAATGAGTGTTTTCATTTTGCCACGTAAAACAAAGAAAGCATTACAGCTTCCCAAACTTCTCCAGCCCTACTCCTCCTGCTGAAATCTTATGTTGCACAAGCTGATTATTGTTTTGATTGACAGTTCTGACAGGGAAAGATATGCAGTTATCATGTTAGAAGTTGTGAAGTGTAATGCGTAGTGGTCACCTTTGAAGTGAGTGACTGGGTTTTTTTTGGCCAACTCTACTTAAATTGCAGCTGAATAGGATCAACTTCAGAGCTGCCAAGTATCCCTCTTTGGGAGGGACAGTTCCTCCCAAATGTCATTTGTCCTTCTATCCGAGTCATGGGTAGTTTGTCCTGCCTTGCTTCTTTATTTTTTGTCACGAAACACTTCATTGTTAGTTTGGAGTGGCTAGTATCAATATCATATGTAATTCCTTCAATCCTGCGAGTCAGATAATTTTATCCTGAAGCATTTACTCTTCATTCCTCATAAAGCAAGTAATCGAATGTGGAATTTATAGTACTTCTCTTTCTTATTCTGCGTTGATGGCACGTAAGGATTCTTGTTAGGTGTCCGGTGAGAGAGGTCTCTGTGATCTCAGTTTTAAAATCAAAATGTCCAAGAGATCGGGTCAGTAAAATGTCCCTCCATTTCCTTTGTCCCTTTTTATCTCCATGTCTGTCCCACTTCTCTTGTTTCTCAACTTTGCAGCTCTGACTCTACATGATACCCGTTTGGCTGCAGGCATAGTGATTCATTTAATTTTTCAAATACCTGAACTTGCATTTGTTGCTGTGCCTGATTGTGCTTGGTACAGAAGATGCTAAGTTGCTTCTTAAGATGACACCCCCTCCCCACTCCCCTTCCTTACGCACAATAGAGAGCCGCATCAATGTTGAGCTGGTATAGTCAAATGGAACAGCAATTGGCTGTCTGGTACTAATTTACCAGCAGTAAGTAAAGTTCTCATGGAGGCGGAGCTTATCCTGGTTTCAATAGCGTGAAACAGAACAGGTGATGATAATCACCTTCTGGCTAGGATGATTGTCTGATGTAGGTTATTTCCCCCAAGCTAGTGCTTGTAGCCATTTATACCTGGGCAGAGTGGGGAAAATGCGAGCTGAGTGTCTTTCCCAAGGAACACAATGGCAGATCTAGCCTTGCTAGGATTCGAACCTGGAACCTTATGATCCAGTCTGGTAGCCTGACCGCACAGCCACCGATGCCACAATTGGCCAGTAATAGTAAGCAGTTAAACCTGTTTTTCACAGCATTCAGCCTCATGTGTCCCCCCCCCCTCCTCTCACTCTAGCTATCTGCAGAGATAATCATGATCTGGTTTTATCGTGCTATTTTTCAATATGGTTTTGTGTGGCGTTTTCATCAACTGCTCTATGATAAGCACTGAAAATCTATGAATATGAATTGGATGTAAATAAATTTCTGTTGAATGTTGCACTTTACTCTTTCAGTTTTCATTATTGGTGATATAGTAGTCATACAGACATCTACCACTTTATCTGTCAGTTGAAATTCTATCAATATCAAATTTATCATAATTGACGATTTTTCTATTTCATTTTGTGTGTTCTTTAATATTTTCTTAGATATCAAGATGACATCATTGCTTTAGTTACATGCTGTTCATTATTTTTATAATTTGTTAACCCATAAAAAACAAACTGAAGGGAAGAGAAAAAAAACACTGCCTTATTTTTGTCTTTCTCAGAATTCAAACGTTTTGGGCCTGAGGAGAGAAATACTGACCTCTATGCTCATTTGATGTTACATATATTTTTTTTCAAACAAGTTACTTTGTTTGTATATAGTTAATTCTAGGAAATTCTTATGGCTAGATAAGCTGTCGTGGTTTATGGAAAAGGTATGGAGGAAGTAATTCCGACTTGTGTATCGACAAGCACGTTATAGTCAGGGTGATATCAAGTAAGATTATTAGTTCAAGTCAGTACTCGGGTAGGCATGAATGATACTATTCCAACTTTTCAATTACACAATCTGTTTAAAATTGTGGCTTGGGTGAATGAAAATCCTACTCAAAATGGGGAAACAATGAAATTTCCTTTAATTAAACGTTAAGTATGGTAGAAAAATTCCTCAAAAATGAAAACAATCTTGAGATCACTTAGAACCTACATGCGAAATATGATTATTTTCAGCAGTTTAGCAACAGAGTCTTTGACGGCCAAAGAAGGACCAACTCAGAATTGTATATATAGATGCTACTGATATTAGTTGTCATATCAAAGTTACATGCTTTACGTTGTTTTTGAAAGGTTTGTGATGACATTGCGCAAATTCCTGCAAAAAGTCATAATATCAAGCTTGTATGTAGCGTCATATTTGTGTGTGAATCTGACAGAATCCATTTTAAGGTGAACATTTTTAAATGCATTTTGCATAAACTGATGGCCCAATGTTGTCTGAGCACTTTAAACTTGATTTCGTGAAAATTGGTCGAATTTTGACGAAGTTACTGAATTTTTTGGTAAGAAGAATTTTTAAAATGCAGGAAACCTTTTTGAAAAATTTGCGTTCAGAACTTTCTTTTGTTTCAAAAAAAAGTTTCTAGCTATGTGCTAAAAATACCTTTTAAACACATTTTTAGGCACTTCCAAGGCAAAGTATTTCATTAGGGTCTTCATAAAAGATTTTAACCAGAAATGCAAAGAACTCAATTTTAATAAATAATTGATCTCAGCTCACATTTTGCCTGTTTTCTCGGTTCAAATTCCCTTTTTTCTTATGACGGGCTTTGTCATATCCACGCCCTTTTGTTATCTTCCTTGTCTACCCCATTTTTTTTTTTATTCCCTTTTTTGAGCAAATAATCACGAAAGACGATCATATGCGTAAATAAGACATTCCAAAATTGATTACATCTACGTTAACATCATTAGTCAAAATTGTTGCAACATCTACATTGTTATCACCACAGAGTATGATATTTTGTTTTACGTATGTATTTAAAATCATCTTTGTGACTAAAGGATGTATAATTAATTGATAAAAATACCAATGTCAGCCTGACGGCAGAATGTTGAGGAGAAGTTTGAAAATGAAACCTGTTCTTAAGTAGAGCTATTCATTAGTTTAGATGTTCAGGTGAAATGTTTCTTTCATTTTCTTCATTATAACTTGGTTTATTTCCAATATTAAGAATAGAGCATACATTCTTTATATTTAAAGAATGAAAACAAACGCGTATGCGTTTGTTCTCTTAAAGCAGTTCTCTGCAAATGCATCTTATTGGTACCTGTACAAATATCAATCTAGACAGCCAATGTGAGTCAAGTCATGAGATAGCCAAAGCCTTTGTATGTGTGTTTGTTTGTGTGTGTGCACGCACGTGCATGTGAATTTGTAACTGGCATGGAAGATTTTTTTGTTTTGTTCTATTCAAAATTTGAACATGTTTTACCCCCTCTTATGACTAGAATAGAAGAATTTTGATGCTGCTTTAGTGATGGACCTTTTATGTCAATTATTAGATTATCAGTATCAGGCATTTGTTCATATTTCAGTCACTGATAAATTTAGGAAGCATTATATATATATATGTGAGTGTGTTTGGATGTCAGTTGATCAAACTTGAATTTGCGGTTGTATTATTCATAAGGAATAAAGGAACTAACTTTTAAATCTTTTTTCAGTAAAAAGAGAAATTTTCCAAATCTGTTGATTTAGTATTGTTAATATGTGGTAGAAATATAGAATTATTTAAATATTTTGTAGATATAACCTGCTGTTGTGATTTCCTTTGTGTGGAAAAAACTATCATAGTTGACAATGTGATATATTAAAAATGGTTGAATGCAATTGAATGCTTTCATTACGGAAAAGGAGTATGAAGTACAATCATTGTAGTACTACTTCTATTGCACTGAATTCAAGTGTAAATATGTACAAGTTATTTGACATGCTAGAAGTAGCATATTATTATTATTATTTATATGTTGTCATCATAAGCTTGCTGTTCCCCTGTTACTCAAATTCCACACAAATTATGGGTGCCATATACTGAAAAGAGAATCATACACACACACACCCTTGTTATTGTTGAGGCTGTTGAACCAGCCAAAGCTGATGAGTCAGATGAGTACTAAATATATTTTTCCATTCCATTGTGTGCCTTTATCTCAGCTTATATCCCCCCCCCCCCTGCCGCCCACTCCTTTCCCTCCGCCTCTGTCTTTTTTCTTCTTCTTCTTCTCCCCCCTCCCCCTGCCCCGCCCTCTCCTTTCCCCTCCGCTTCTGTCTTTTTTCTTCTTCTTCTGACCCGCGCCGCCCTCTCCTTTCCCCTCTGCCCATGCCTTTTTTCTTCTTCTTCTGACTCTCTGTTGTTGTTTTTTTTGCCCTTTATGAAAAGTACATCCATTGGTTATTCTTTTTCCACGCACTAAATTGTATGTTCTACTTATTTAGATGAAGATCACTGCTTCTTTCTATTGTAAGTCAAGTGACTTCCATCGAGTCAAAATTGATTCATTCTTTAATTTTTTTAATTTTTTGATAAATGTTTTCTGGGAAAGGTGAGAATTAAATCCCAGGTTTACATTGAATCATGTGTTCCAAGAATGTATTCGACAGTCACATTTAAAGGAATTATAAAGTAACGTTATGTGTGCTCTGTCTATTATGTTCTATCTCAAGATGATTGCATGAAATAAAATAATTTGTGGTATTTGCTGGGTGTGTTGTTGGCAGATTATTTTTTTGTTTTTTTTTGTTGTTGTGTTTTTGTGGTTTTGTCAACTTTGATAGATTTATATTCAAATTCTTGAATACTATCTAGCAAACTTTATGACATCAAGTCATTTGATTTTTGATCAAGATCAACTAAAGTTCATAGAAAATATTCAAATTGTCTTTAACACTTCTGAATGTAATTTTTACTAAATATGCAAAGACCTGTGAGAGTTTGTTATGCATGCATTTTGTGGGTTTTGTTTTTCCGTATTTGCAGTATGATAGTATGCTTTACTATTTCTAGAAAGATATGTTTAGATTTATTTTCAATTGTATTGGATTTTGTGCAATAATTAAGTAGTCTTTTTTTATGGGTATTTATATATAAATATTTGTAATCTGCAACAAGGAAACTTTCAGCATACCTTTGGTGCAAGTCGCTCTCCGCTTAAATAAATAAAAATGGGGAACTACGATTTTCTTGTTTTTTTTAGCTTTTCTCTGATCGTGTTTTCATCATGATGGAACAAATTTGTTTAAGAACAAATACATGTAAAATCTTGCTCTAAACTTTAAATAGATTTGTATGCACTGTGATAGAACTTTGATCAAAGAGAAGCCAAATAACGAAAAAGTTGACCTTCCCCATCCCATTTTTTATTTTTATTTACGAAGATAGCGACTTTCACTGACAATACTCTTTTTTCTTGTTGCGCTGTGAGTCATTTATTTGTCTCTATAGTCAAGAGATACTAAAGAATATTTCATTTACATTATGTTTCTCTATTCTTCTATTTTATTAAAAAAAAAAAATATTTCTTAAGTACCCTTCTTTGTTCATCTTCCTGGTTTGTCATGAATTTATTGTCCCATTTCATTTGCAATCTTTTTCTCTTCTTCTATCATAATGAACCTTTCTAACCAAAGCAGTGCTTCATTGAGAGAAGTCGAGCTCCACATGTTCAGGAATGTAAATCATTTGTGTTGAATGGGAGGAGACTCAGTAGTGCAGAGGCAAGATGTCAGTCTCTCAACCAAAAATTAGTGGGTTCAAACGGTTCAAAAATGTTCTCTAGTTTTTTTCGAGCAAAATCTACCGCCTTGATCCAGGTAGGTTGATCGACACATAGTCCTATCAGAGACAGACGATAAAAAGGAGGCCCAATGTGCAGATCACAACTCTGTGCATGTTAAACTTAAAGATCACTTGGCTGTTCACAGAGCAGTCCGGGCAAAATTAAAAATCCTAACAAAAACCCTGAGATCACCTTAGTTGTGGGTGTGGGTAAATCAAATCAAATCAAAACATGGAAGTAAAAATGTCCTTATAATTTTTGATTGGGAAAAACAGATTTTAAGATAATTTCCTGTCAATGAATGTCTGTCAGTGTGTTGACCAAGTTAACATTGGAATTGTCATCATTACTACGGAAACATGCAGATTTTTCTTTATTGTAATGTAACTATTATTACTTTCATTTTTGTGTAGACATCTCCTAGAAAGTGGTCTACAAAATTTTGACACAATGTACAAAAATGAACATTTTAAAAGATCCAATAAAGGGGGTGGTGGGTTAACATAATAACAAAACAAGAAAACAATCTATATTATTCCTCTTACTTCACGCTTCTCACAACAGCTGTTAGATCTAGATATGAAATCCATTCTCATCAAAAGAATTTTACGTGACTTCAAATTAAAGGACAAAATAGTTCTGTGGTTTGATTTTTTTTCACTTCATTTAAAAACATTTTAATTGAAATATGTTTTCTTCAACTTTGATAGCCTTTTTCTTCTATTCAGAGTGAAGAGTAAAAAATAATAATTAGTGTTGTTTATCACTTGCAATCACAGTTACACAGGTATTCTTTTCAAACATACATGTCTTTGTTGTTTTATGTTGGCTCCCTCGCTGTTTTTCAGCCAGCAATTTTCCTTTAAAATTCAGTTTTCAACAGCATTAAATTTACTCATCAAAAGATAATGTTAATTTGAAAAATGAACAATCACCGCTGCTGTGTTGATTGAAATCTCATATGTTAATGATTTCATCATTTCCTCAGCAGCGGTATGGACTACATTTGGAGTTTTGAGGGCTTGGAAACACTTCTTTGAATAATGTTAATTTATAGGTTTGGTTTTGCATGTCTTACTCAAGGAACCAAAATACAATTGAAGCTTGCCTCTGGGATAGGCAGAGAACAAAAAATTATTTGAGAAAAGGGATTAACTGACAACCCTGAAATAACTCTATTCTTTTCTCTCCACTACTTTGAGAATGGTTGGGTGTTTCAGTTTTAGTTTTATAATAAGAGGCACTTCTTTCAGAAACTTTTCATATACTTCTTTGAGAAACCTTATGTTGTGTGCATACAGATTGTCTCTGTTTATCAGTTATCACTGTAGCAAAGTACAATAGGGCTTACATAAATTACTACCCTATAAGTACTACTTCGACCCATTTTTTGGAGCATATTGGTTTCCTCAGAGTTCAATCAGGCATATGATCGTGTGAAAGAAATAGAATTTATTTTACTCGTATTTGATCTATATGTATACTTCATATTGCTATGTCTATATCACTTTTTTTGCTTGTTAAAAAGTAAAGAAAAAGAAAAACATGAATGACACGTAGTTTATAGTATTTTTTTCTTTCCTTTTCCCCTTTCATATTTTGTATTTCATTGTGGAATTTATTACTGATACTTGATACTGATACTTATTGTTTATGTTAGCCATGTAAGAAGAGAAATAGTTTGATTATCACCCTATGTTGTAATGCTAATGAAGTCGTTCTACCGACCAGTGATTTTCCTTTTTTCATTTTGTTTCCCTTTCTTTTCTTCCAAGACAGCGAGGTTATGAAGTTCAATATTGTGTATCATTTAATAAATAAAAGTTTAGATATAAACAAAACTTTGCTGTCTGTGTTAACTTGATTTCTGTCTTTCTCCTTTTTGTTAATTAAAATGATAAGCAACCACATTTTTAATTGAATCATATTGTAATTAACATTTACCTAGGTGGACAAATGCCTCATTTTCTTCATCCAAAAAAGTCATTCAAATCCAAAAAAGTCATTCAAATTAAAAAATTTATTTCATAATAAATCTAGTTGCATGCTTATCCTGTATACAATCTTTTCTTTTGTTTGTTTTTTATTCTTCTTATTCAAGGTGTTAGATTCTCTCACTCATGTGTAGGTGGTCATTCATGAAATTTTATTTGTTTATATATAATTTCTATTAACAATAACATTGGTAAAGTTTTGTGATGGGTCTGAAAATAAAAATACATATATATAATAAAGCAGTTAAAAATATCAAAAGGCAGATTTGTACCTATTTATTTAAACTTAAACTGCTTCTTAATCTTCTTATATTTGGAAAGTTGCTCTTTGTCCTTTGCCGTTATAATGTTTTTAACAATACATTATGAATAAACTTTACAAAAGTAAAATATAATCCATGAATTTTTTCATGTCTGTTTCATTTGTTTTCAAATCTTTTCTCTATGATTTAAATTTTATGTAAAGAAACGTGTTTGACAAAACAGTATTTTGGTTGTGACACCAATCTATTTGTGAAGCTGAGCTGTGTGAGTAAAACATTGCCTCATAAACATCTGCTTGTATCTTTCACAAGAGGGCAAAGCTCTTTTGTTTCTTTGAAGTACGTATCCCAGACTAAAAAAAAATTATTTCAAAAGCCTGCTTCTTTTATGTAAAACAGATAATACTTCTCAGACCATGAATTTCAGTTTTTAAATTATCGAAATCGGTTCAAAAATAAAAAAGTTATGAATTTTTAAACTATTTTTTAACTTATAATTTTTACGCTCCGTTTCAAAATGTGAAAAAATACTAATTTTACGAGGCTCTAGAATCCATAAAAATGGCATGAGCTTAAATATTTTACATGCATCCATCAGCCATACACATAGAAAAACAAGAAATGAGATGATGATCTTTCACATATTTATTTTGACACAGCATCAAAACTGAGAAAAAATGCATCGTGCGACACATAATTTATGTCAAAATTGTCAAAAAACGTCATTTTTGGGAATACATAAACATGCTATTAATCTTAGGAAGACAATATAACTTCCCTTAAATACAGATCTGGTACCAGACAATTAGACCAATTTGTTTCAGTCATAGAAAAAATATTCTCTGAAATCTTACATCACAAAACCGGGCAAAAAGCATAATTTGCGCTCAGGAAGATATTTTGGCAAAAATCAGATTTTCCATCATAAAAATCTTAAATTGTAAAATACATCAATGAAACTTTGCGTACTTATGTTTTGAGGGTCAAGAAATCCATTTCTAGTGTTTTTATTACGATAGGAACTAAATAAACAGAGTTGTGGGCAAAAATTAATATTCAAATATATAAAAAACCGAGGTGTGAACATGAGCCAAAGAAAAAGAAATTAATTCACTCTCTTAATACATTATGTTGACAAGTAAGCATACAATAACCATTATGAACAGTTTCTCAATCCTAATATCAAAAGAAAACATTGAATAAATCATATAATAATAATAAGGTAATAATAGTCATTTACTCAATTAGACATAATTCACAAGCTCAAGCGCCTCACAATTACATCGTGTAACAAGTAACATACAAAACAATACATTATAAATTAGAATCATTCATCAATATTAATTATTATCAGAATTTGAATCTGAGTCTGAAGAAATTCTTCTTCTTTTGCCGGCTGCAGATAATAACAAGTTAGCTTCCTCATCTTCACGAATTTGCTGTAATAAACTATAGTGTTTTGACGGTCCGTCACTTTTTCATCCAAAAATATTTTCCTGTATCTTATCTCATTTCTTAAACTTTCTGCTGTTCCATTTTTCATCAAGTTATTCAAATCTTCTCTAGTCTTACACAATCCACGGTCTGAAATAATTGCATCTAAAATGTCACCTTTTTTTTATCTATCTTTCACACATCTCTTTCTCTTATTCTCCTGCATTTTGTGTTTTACTTTCTCACAAACCTAGGCTTCACAATATTTACTTTGTAACACTAAATTGTCTGAATTCTTTTTGGCTGCCTCTAAAATTTTATTTTGCTCTTTTCCACTTAAACTACAAAACCAACTTACAGTATGATTATGCTTCTACATATTGAGTGGACCCTAAGTGTAAAGAAGTTCTTCTACGTCTAAATCACCAAACTGTTCTCCTGTCACTGTCAGGTTTGTCAATGGACAAGTATCTAAAATATTTTTAACATCAAGAGCAGTATCCCCGCCAAATCACCCTCCAAAGAGTCATTCAATTGCCTTTTGAGAACCTTAGAACCCTCACTAACTAAACATTTAAAAGCTGATAGCACTAAGTAAATCAGTGGAACATTTACTTTTCACAAACCGAAGTGTACAAATATCATCAAAACCAAAACCATCAAAAACGGGTACAAAATCATGTTCATGGAAAGATATCAGAGATACAAATTTCTCAAAAATGGCTTCAACTTTCTTTACACAACAAGTAAATGACCCATATGGTATATCACTTTTCATTAGCCCCAATATGGCCCTCAATATGGCCCCCAATATGGCCCCCAATATGGCCCAGTGATACTGATAGTCGGATTGAAAAGTGAAATAGCTACAACTATAGAAATCACTCTTGTGTCCTTTAAATCTGCAATAATGCTTTGAAGCTTTAAGTTATCCCCTGAGACTTTATTTACAAGAAAATCAAGAATATGTTTATGGTGATAGAAGAGAGCATATGCATTTTCAAAGGTATCATTAAATCTGTTATTCCTAAAACTACAAAATTTGGATTTAACATTTATTTCTTCACAACAATTCAACCACTCTTCTCTTGCCCCATTTTTTTCATCCCCACGAGGCCCTAAAACCTTAGCAGTTGTTCTTATAGAACGCAAGACTGAAAATGATTACATTTTTGTTGACTATCCCTCCCTAAAGGTACGCCACCCTCTTTGATTTCCCTCTCAATTTCTCAAACCGCGTTCTCAACAGCTTTAGATAAACCAAGTAAAAAGTGAGCATTACAATACAAAAAATGTGTTGAAATATCTTCATCATTCAAAACATTTTTATGCCGTTCATGAATTTTTTATTTAGAAGCTTCATGTTGGCAGATCTGTCTGATATGACAGATTTTATCTTAGAAATAATTTGTTTCAAAATATCATCTTTTTCTTTTTCATTTAAATCAACATAAACCTGAACTAAAGCTTCAAAATCTCTCACAATTAGTTCTAACATGCTATTTGCATCATCTGATGCTATTGTAGAAAAGCCTTAACTAATTGCTTTCCCACTTTTTAAAAATTAGGTGTCTCTCCATAAAAAAAAAAATTTTGTCAACGTAAAATTTTCAGTTTTCTTAATTTCATCTACTACTTAATGTTTAGCGATGCCTTCACACATCATATTAAGAGCAGAAGATGGGGAAGGTAATTCTTCAAAAGAAAAGAACGACCAACAAATGTTTAGCTACAACTTGTACAACTTTTGAACTGATACATTGGCTTCGCCTTGAGAGCCATGTATGCCACACGGACAGAATTTTTTAATTTATTAAAACCTTTTGTCTCTTAATTTAATTTAATTTTCACTTTCATCTAAACTATTAATCATACTTAAATATTTTTCTTTCAGTGAGCTGCATCTTTTCTTGATCATAGATAAATTCTTCTGCAAAGAAACCCTGTCCTTCATTTTTTAACACTAGGTACTACAACCTTAGTAGGCACATTAGACACTGATGTCATTGACAGAGGCAGGGCAGACTCAACAGGCGTAGGAATTGGGGTTGGTTCATCTTTGACAGTTACTAATAAGACTGGCTCAGGCACAAGTGCAGGTGTCACAGGTACAATAGGGTGAGGCATGGGGAGATCATCCGATCCAGCTCCAGAGGACAAAAAATGAGGTCACATGGGGGCTGTTGACAATTGACATGGGCCTACATTTACAGGAGGGTGGCATTTCTATCGGAGCGGTTACTGGACAAGCATTTGAATCAAAATTTTAATTTAGAACAAAAATTTCATTGTTAAAGTAATTGAGTTTTTCCTCCTTGCTTCCTTTCTTTTCAAAAGCAGCTTGTAGGCCTTATAATAAGTTTCTCCACTGCATTACAACACAAAATTAGTAGTCCCGATGAAAGATCCAGTCGAAGAAGACGAAGTACCCATTCACCTACAAATTTGTCCTTTAGTCTCTCTTTAGAACAAAAAAATTCCAGATCAATGACCATTTCGTTAGTAAGTAGGCCTACACCATCAGCATTCTGTGTCCAAGAATCAAAATCAAAAATACAATTTCTGTCAATTCCAACTTCATCAAGTAATGGAGAAATAGAAGCAAGTCTCAAAGGTGTGTGAATAAATGTTGGTAACGATGGGGTGCCAATGAACGGTATAGCCTTTGCGACAACCGGATCAATTCTCTTACCGATCCGATCGTTAGGAAACCGCTTGACGACACAAGTTTTCCAAACCAGGACTTGGCGCCCGTCGAGTCTGAGGCAATGCAGCATTAGCAGCAAACAATTGGTCAGTGGAACAGCAGGCGGGTCTGGTCGTCTGCCCTTCCCAATGGTGAGGAACGTATTTCGGAGGCCTTCATAAACATCACCAGCTGTGAAAACAAAAAATAAAAAAATATATTAATCCACTGGCTAGACAGGACAGCACATCTTTCAAACAGGTTAAATTTACTCATTTTCCCAGCCTTCAAAACTGCCAGGAGATATTTAACGTGCACTAGAGTCATTAGAGAGCTTGATGCCAAAACACTGGTTCTAGGATTAAAGTTAAAGTAAGATTTTCTTTCAGGAAAAGGATGGGATTATAAGTTAACACATGAAGCCTACAGCTTCAGGCTGAGTTGGAGAAATTAATAATTCCTGAGATCACTGCAAATGATGGAAACACTGGTGGTAGTGAAAGTAGTAATCAAATCACACCAAAAAAAAAAGGTTTGCATTCAAATAAATATATTATAAGTGACATAAGAAATCCATTGGATCCCTACCATCATAACTCATAGCTTATTTACATCAAAATGACCACCATTTGCCATGGTAAAATTTTGTTGACAACAATAGCCTAGGCCCACCATCAGCTTGAGTTATTGGACAAGCCCATTGACATTTCAATGGGAGCGAATTTGTCATCCAGTTCATCAGCATAAAGAAAAACAAAAATTAAACCAAAGTCACTGTGTATAGAAATTAACAAAATTATTATTCTAATCCTTTCTCTAAATGAAGTCACGTCCCCCTACTGAATGGAGCGAAGTCGGCTCTCGCCTACTTTTTCTTCTTTTTATGGGCCTGCATCATATGGCGGCCATTTTGAGTGCCGATTCAGATTTCCAAAAAAAATATCCCATGTTCACGCACTCACTGTAGCAATACAAATACTAACATTTATTTTTAGCAGGAATAACACAAATCTTTGATTATCAATTGGTTTAATTATAGTAATTTCTAATAAATTTGTTCGCTCAAATTAAATACAGAATGAAGTCATTTGACGAGCTCTACTCTTCCTAATGCGAGACACACATCTAGAACGTAGGCCTATAGATTTTAAGCATGTAACTTCAAATCCCCTTTTCACGAGTTAAACTCTATTATCTGTCCCCGCCGAAAATTGCAAATGAAAAAGCCAAAAATTGCATTCAAAATTAAAAAAATTGCATGCAAAAAAGGTAAAAATTGCAAGGAAAAATTGCAAATTTAAATCATTGTTTTCAATAAACAGCGCACAATTATTTCTTGTTTTTAATATTTTATTTCTAACTTACTAGTAGAACATCCATTCTCTGAATGGGAGGAAAAAAAAACAAAATAAAGTACAAAAAAATATGAATTTATAATTAAGAGATGTTAAATGAAGAGAGTCTACAGAGCCAAACTTTACCCGAATAAAAATCCTTTGTATTTCAATTTTGAGCTTACAAGCATTATATTTATATGGAAGACTCAATGTTTATAATGAGATGAGATCAACTACAAAAGAAAGTCATTCCCAACAAATTTGTTGTAGTACAGGAAGAGAAGGCTCTGAAGACTCTCTTCATTTAACCCTCTTCTTCTGTCACTTAATATTAAATTATAGAGGGAAAAGCTCCTTTCTGCATCTGCTGAATTGACAGTGGCATACATATAACGCAATGCCAAATTTGATAGGGTGGGAAATTGTTCCTTGCAAAACTTTCAAAAAAGCTCCAGGTCTATGGAAGTGGTGGAATGATTCTTCACAGCTTGGGGTCCAAGGTGATTGCGATACTTGTGCAATTCATGTTCAGGCACACTGTCCAAGCCAGGCACCCCACTCAAGTCCAATCCTGGAAAAACTATCAACTTGGCTGGGTTGAAAAACATGACATTCTGGAGGAATTTAATTCCTGGCTGACCAGCAGGTGTCAAGTATTTGTCCAATTTTTGGACAATGTCAACGTGTATGCTGACGTGAAGTTGTCCTCCAGCAAAATCCTGCTGTACTGGTCCAAATCTTCTGTGAAGTACCTTTCAGCTTGGGCCCTAGAGACTCCACCATCAAAGGCAAATTCCATGTCCTTTAAAGTAGACCAAACCTGAAAATAGAATCGTTGCAACAAGAGATTGAATGAAAGGTAAACCATTAATAATACAGCAGGGAAACAGATTAAGATCCCAAAACAGTTTCACTAAGGAATGTTTCACATCTATATAACAAAAAAATACTGTTTCTATTTTCACCCCCCCCCCCCCCAAAAAATAAATATATATATATATAAAAAAACTAAATAATATATATATATATACATATAAGTAAATAAAAATGCCAATATGTCTACAAACAGCTAAATAAAAAGGTTTAGGCCAATATGTCAAGTAAATGACATCAACAGCTGATTGAGAAAATTACATCTGTATAGGTTTAGGCATCAGATTGTAGCCCATGTACAAGTAAATGACATCTGTATAGGTTTAGGCATCAGATTGTAGCCCATGTACAAGTAAATGATGCAAACACATAAGAGAGATGAGTTCAAACTTTAAACTTTTGCTTACCCACATGCTCTGCTGCCTCTACATAAGTACCATATATATTGTAGCTGTCATTAATATTACTTGAGAGGTGAACAACATAATTTTATGTTTGAAAAAAAAACAACCAAAAGCTGTCAATTGTACTTACATTCATGGCCATAGGTGACTGACTTTGAAAGAGATCAGTTGCCTCCCAAACTGCATGCTCTTCTCTTTGATGACAGTCCCGGGCTGTAGTCTTAGAGCCTTTCTTTGAGGTATCATTAGGCATGGTGTTTGATACTCAGAATAGTCAATAGCGTAAATTTGATCGAGATGAAGAGATGCAGGTTGAGTCAATCAGATTAAATTTAAACAAAGAATGAATTATTTACTTCCTGTGTTGTCAAGGAAGTTACTCGAAAATTTTAATAGTGTTGTGTGGCAGTGGCAGTAGCATTTTCCCATGTTTAGCATATATACGACTCCATAACAGGGAAAAATCATGAAAAATGCAAAAAATCGCGGCATTTGTCAAAATTGCGGTTCCGTTGCGGTAAGTCCATTTTCCGCAGGGACAGTATTATACTATAAGTTAAAAATAATTATGACTCCATGAAATACTTACATATCAGGTCATAAATAGATTTCCGACTGCAAGCATCAGGGTTCTCTTCAGGAGACTGATTAGTAGCATCAGCATTAGTACGATCATCACCAGTTTTCTCCGCCATGACTGACATTTGGAGCAGTTGGACGGCGGGCTTCCGGCTCAGAGTGTTATGGGGTGAAATCAAATAAACAGAGCGTCGCGCTACTTTGTCACCCATGTTTGATTTTGTGATATTCAAAGAGGCAAGAGGTTGAAGTTTACCTTGGTCTAATTTTTTTAAATTGGCCCGTATTTTCGTTGACTACGCACTCGGCTGGTTTCATAGCGATTCGACCCATAGCCGCGAAGCTTTCCGATTTGTTGTGAGACTGGATGTCAAAATCATCGCTCGCGCATCTACAAAAAAGAAACAAAACCATACCACGTTCAAACATTAAAAACACACACATATACAGTTTGAATCACAAAAAATACAACATATTTCGATAGAGGGAGAATACATCTTTATTTTGATCTATAATGCATGCTGTTTTTAATCAGCACTGAAACTGTAGGGTTTATGTTAAGTTGACCAAAATTTACCAAAAATCGACGTTTTCGCCCCTGTAGCACGGCAGTTTGAGCTATCTATTTGAAGTAACCCTATCCATCATGGCAGTGATCTCAGGGTTCGTAGCTGGCTAATATTACTGACAACTGTTCAGGCACAACATAAAGCACTTTAAAAAAATCAAAACCTTCCGAAAAATATTTGAAAAAGAAAAACAATGATGCTGCTGAATCATCATATTGCTACTGGCACACTTATGATCATCTGTATTTATTTGATTTTACCCATGTCCACAACTAAGGCGATCTCAGGGTTTTGGTAGTTTATTTTGGGTTTTTTTTTAATTTTGCCTAGACTGCCCTGTAAACAGCCATGGGATCTGTAACGTGATCAGAGTATTGTGGTCTGCACATGGGACCTCCTTTGTATCGTCCGTCTCCGATGGGACTAGATGTCAATCCACTTACCTGGACCAGGTAACTCAAGAAAGTTTTCAACCTGACAGACACAAACCCACCTTTAGTTGAGAGACTGACACCTTGCCTCTGGACCACAGAGTCCTATCCTTTGTTCATCAGGTCAAGAGACCAGAATAAACACCATTGCTGTTCTCTAATCTCTCTCCTTGCCTGTCTCAACTGTATCTTTTGTTCATTTCCCTCTCTGACACAGGCAACATATTGTCAATAAAACTGTCTAAACATGTAAGTCAGCATGACGTTATTTTTTAGACAAACCTTGCCTTAAGGTCATCATACTCAATAGTTGGGATTTATCTCAATAACCACACAATAAACTAGAAATCAGATGGTTTTTAATGATTTTATTGAATTAAATGTCTCCATAAATTTGGAATTTCAGTAACAATAACGAAAATGTAACAAATTTAAGATGATAATGAAGAACTTTTTAAATCAATAAGGGAACAGTTTTCTCAGCAGGGTTTATTTAATTCTACCCCTACTTCAGACTACAAGAATAAATATTTGACAATAATAACAACTGAATGGGAAAAAGAATTAACATCAACAGCAACAAAAACCGAAGTGAAGAAATGAATTTTAAAAATCATAGACAGTTTTGTAGAGGCATTTAGCAAATTACAAACTGAAGTAATAATCAAATGAAAAATATTGATGAGAATTTCTGTCTGCATCAGTTAAAAGTCAAAAAATCCCATGCCCAGAACGATAAACCAAAAAATGCTTTTAATTTAGAACATTTCCTTTTTTCATGGCACATACCAATTTGATTCAAAATAATCTGAAATTAATGCACGCTTAATAGAAAGTTGATTCATTGTTTTAGGAGAGAGTAAAATAAAAACTGTGATAAAGGGGTATATAAAAATAAATACTACTGTTATTACACATTCTAAAGATATGGACTAGATTGCACAATGACCATGTTAATAGTTGCTAAATATCAATAGCTGTTATAAATTATATTGATATATTTATTGTAATCTTTTTCTCCCTATGATTGTCTGAAATATATGGCACATCATGACACTGACAGTAATTTTAATTTAAAATGTTATTTTAAAATTGGGTCTCCATTATAACTGTATGGTTATCCCTGGCAGGTATTCCATTCAGCTGTAGTATCAACAATATTCCCTTTTGAATCTGAAAAGAGCTATCTTAATTTTTTTTTCAAGCATATCGTTAATTACTTCACTGTGATAAGAAAACAATGCTACTCATAGTTCGATGGGAAATACTTCAATGTCCTCGACGTGATCTGACATAAAAACTTCCCAACCTATTGGGAACTTGTACCTGGTAAATATATTGAATCCACAATTAATAGAATTAAAGACAGATGGCTAAACAATATATTAACAAGAAATCTTACAATTCATATCAAATTTGATATTATCATGAATTGGCACTGCTTTGAAGGAGCAATTGAAATCTGTGAATGTGTAAAGCATCAACATTTTTTTCATTCAAAACAAAAATGATTTGCAAACGTTTCAAGATAATTTAAAACAATTTAAAATATGATAATAGAATAATCTGACTATATAATAAGAAAGTTATAACAAAAAAAGGATGAAAAAGAGAGTGTTTTTATTCATCTCCTGTTTCCCTTCGAAGGCAGTAGAAAAATCACAACAGGTTAAAAGATGAGCGGAGACGACTGGTTTCAATAGTTTCCTCCAGTAAAACTTCTGTGCGCCCATTTTCAGGATCTGTGGCTGTGGTGGTCACGCGATGTTTGCGTGGATTCGTTGGACTCAGTTCAACATGGATCTTGGCTTGACAACCATTGGACCATCGTTCTTTCTTAACATCATAAAAAAAAAACAACAAAAATGTCAATATATTTTCTCAAATTAAGATATTTGATATCCTTTTAAATGGCTAAGATCTTTCTCGGGAGCAAAGCTTCTTAACGCTGCACTTGCCGCTTTCCATTCTTTACTACAATAAAATCATAACATGGTGTAAACTCTGTGTAAATCTGATACCATTACTTATCTAAAAAAAGAAGAAAAATCTACCACTTTTAAGTATGAACCATATATTACCTGAAGCTACATTCCCTCCCTCCTTTTTTTTTTATAGTTCACATTTCACACAACTCTATCACAACTCTTGACATGATGCACATACTAGGTTTGTATAAAAGTGCTGCTTTTGTGGTCACAGGGGCCACTTTTTGCTTGAGTAAAAACACCACATCATTTATCCTCCTCTTTAACACACTCAAACATATCCATCACGTCCATAGACGTTGGGATAAAATGAGCGGATGTGTGTCTCAATAACATGTGATGCAATCCAAGACCAACCCTCATATCAAAAGAGTAAATTAACATCATTTGGGGAATTTTCCATGCTGTCTTTTTCCGTGCATGAAGAGAAAATTATAAAATGCATTGGAAGATTAAGGATAAGACTGTAAAAACTATAATTTTTTTCATAATGCAGCAGAAGTGTAACCAACGGCTACCACATATTTATAATACATACAGTAATTGTGACAACGATACCTACAGGTAGAAAGAATTTGCGAATTCCAGACTGATTTTTCTTTGGACTGTTCCTTGACAATTGGCATGAGGTTTTGCCTGTAGACAATTTGTGTAACAATATATCAACAATTACTAAACATAAATATACTATTAATGAAACTCAAGCCTTAATCTTTCTCTTACGAATTCTGAGGGTACATAACCTCTGCTTCAATAAACTAAAATCATTAATAATATACAATGTGAAAAGATCATTATCTGAAAGATAATAATATAATGTTTTTGACTTTTGTGATGTATGTAATAACAAATTAAATCTGTGATATATAAATCAGATCATTATTATGGGTATTTGACCTCTAATGACTAGAAAACTTTCTGTACAGATTTTTTAAAGAGGAATTCAACATCATCATTTATTTCTTATTAGCCAAAAAACAATTAAAACACTAACATATAATATCAAATACCCTTTGATTGACCATTATTGTGATATTGAAGATCAAGAATGAGGCAATGATCATCTTGACGTTCTTCAGAATCATATCTCTGGTCAGGATGTGTGCGTGGCATCTTGTCCTCGTCTGGTAAAGAATCACAGTCAGGTGTTTCCTATGCAGTTTAGCTGCGCAATGTTTGAAGTTTGAACGGGTCACAATTGGCTCAAAATTTCCCCGTAAAAGTTGTGACTCCCCCTCGTGGTCTCTATGAGAAGTCACACTCATGTTGATCCTGGCTTCTGAAAGATTTGGCACAGGACTGCGAGCATATTGGGCCCTTTCCTTCGGTGAAAATGCTTTAAGTGACTTGAGCTTGAAAACGTTTTTGTGATTGGAATCCATAAAGGCAATTTTTGTAAGACTAGTGGTTTCCGTGTCATTGTTTTTTAGCTTTGAACCATTATGACCAGCGGAAGATGTTGACAGACTAGATGTGTACTGCCTGATTGTTCTTGGAGGCTCAGTCAAGGTGGGACTGTGAGTAACGCTTTCATCATAATCTGATGATTTGACTTTTTTGAGTGTGACTTCCTCTACATCTTCTATTTTCTTGGAATCATCGCTCAGATCATGAAAATCCCTATAATCATCGTAAGGTGTCCTACAATGGTCCTCAGATTTCTTATCATTGATACCAGTAATAAAACTTGTTCTCTCTTGCTCATTCTCTCCATCTTCAGCCTCATCCTCATCAAACGCTGCTGATGCAGTAGACCAGGCGATGTTTCCTCCTTGCTATCTTCTCTCTAATGGTGCTGAGCTTTTCACTCACCCACTCATCACTGTCCACACTGTCATAGTCAAAGGCCACTTGAACGCTCTTGATTTTTAAGCCCACGGCTTACAACATCCTCATCCTCTATGACCATTTGTGTAGATCGATCTGAAGCCAATGGTTTGCTTTCATGACAAGAACGTTGATGTGATTCAGTAACTTGACTTGGTCTTATTACCTCTGTTTCAGCCGATGTACCAGCTTCAGCAGTCCATTCGACGTTGTCATTGATGAAGCCTTGATCTTTGTCGTCGAGATCACTAACAGTATCTGACTCTGTTTTTTCACCAGGTTTCTTTGATTTTTCTCCCCGACTGTCTCTGTCATCGAATACAGAGATCAAACTTGATCCCTTTTCTCGTGAAAGTAAACTTTCCGTTTTTTCTGAATCTAAATTTACCTGGGACCTGATAAGAGCCATAGTATCTTCCCTTCCTTTAAATGGAATTTTATGTTCTTCCCAAGGTGACACATTTATGCCACTGAGACTCTCCTCATTTTTATCCATCATAACTGTTAAAGGATCTGGACCTGTTTTATTTGGCGTACTCAAATCTAGCTGGGCAGAGTTCACTCTCCATCTCACACCCCTTCTCTTAGGTTTCACAACTGCTGAAGGTGGAGGTAGAGCATGGGTTAACTCCTTCTCAGCATCACATTTTGATATCAAATAGGAAGTCGATGAAACAGCCATCTTGCCAACTTCAAACTGTGCTGATGAATTAAGAGTTTTAAATCGGTTCAGACTATGAATGTATTCCTCTGCTTTTGGACCTCCAGCATTATCTTTCGCCTCATTATTCAGGTCATCATCAATGTAAAAACTCCTGGAATTCAAATTCACAGACGGAATTCTGTAAAAGATGAAATTGTATAATGATTATTGAAAAGAAATCTTTTCTAAGGAATGATAAAGATTGAAGTTTATAGAATTTATGGTTTAACTGGGTGACAATTAAACCTATTCAACTTTATGAAATATTTAATACATTAAACTTTTAATACATATGTGCGACTTAACCCTTACGTTGCCACCCATTTTCCATGGATGTCTTTACCGTTGCAAGTCTTTTGGCTGAAATCCTTAGAAGTGACTCCTAAGAGGAAACAAATTTTCATTTCTAAACTACAATTGATATCCAACTGAAACTTTCAGGACATACTAATGATATATTGTGCTACAAGAATAAATATTTAAAGTATGCAAATAAGGTCATGTGACCATGGCAGCCATCTTGGATTTTGTCAATTTATGTTTTTTTGATCATATCTCAGTGAAAAAGACAGTTTATGGTCTCAAAATACACTATTGTGAAGTGTATTATGGGCTAATCATGATTTGTGAGTTGTATTGTAATGCGAGGAAGACAGAGAAAAGGGAAGAATTGGACAATAATGTGGAAAAAATACAATTATTCATGTTGCATGACAAACACAAAAAATGCAATTATTAAGAAAAAATACACAAAATGGCACAAAAACAGTAATCAAGAATTTTAAATTTTACTTTGCTGACTTGTCCTGTCTACTTGAGTCATTTTTTCTCGTGTTTTCTGTGGTTGTGTGTCATGTATGTCTCTAATTTTCAATTATTCCCAGTGCCAGGCAATAGCGTCAACAGTGCCACACCCTCTTTTTACTTGTGCTCTCTCCTGAAGAGCCTCATACACTTCGTTGTCAATGTCAGATGCAATAAGCTCTTCAACACCTGTATCATATTCGCTGCACAATGGATCATCACTATCTTCAACTCTAGCCTCATCAGGATCAGATTTATGACGGTACATAATCTGTTCATTATCGAAATTCACGATTTCAAAGTTGGCGGTGTAAACAAGTCAGAAAAATAGATCAAATCCCGGGTCAAATCAGCAAATTTTGAACGGAAACAAATCATGCAATAGCAGCAGTCTATTACGATGGACGGAAAACTACTCTACATAACAATTTAAGTTGTTTTATTTCATATTCTGCCTTTTAGTGTAGCTGGTCAAGTTGACCACAATCGAATTCTGCAATACGAATGACAACTGGAAGTTTCGACTATAGTCGAACGCAGCATCGTAAGGGTTAAATCAAACATGGGAAGAAAAAATTCAGGCTCATAACATTTCATTTGTAAATAACTTTTGCAAGTATATCTAACAGAATCTAACTAACTCATTTAGTCTTAAGGAGTTAATAAAAGAAAAACATAAAAATTTCAAAACGTAGAGAAACTTGCACATGTAAAAAATATAAGAATTTGATGTGAACATACATATTTAGGATTTCTTTGTGATATATTCATTAATGAGTAACTTGAACATGCCATTACCATTCATGAAATTTTATCCGTTATATAATTTACCTATAGCGTGGATATGACTTTGAAAACCACCATTCTTCTCTTTATCACTTAGGTTGTCTTTCTCATCTTATAATACAAATTATTTTGCCTATTAAGGACATAATTAACACTATTGCAAAGTGCGATAAATTGGCATCTACAGCTTGACCTTGTCAACTTCGTTTGCTTGAGTCAGCTCTATCTCCAATGTTCAAGGGGTGGCCATGTATATTTCTGTGCAGTACTTGATCCACACCGTTGTTTATTTCTTCAGTGAGATCCAATGATGAAGTTGCTTTACCTGCATGGGAAGACAGAAAAAGGCTCAACGAGAATTTTTCTCTTATACAGTGGAGTCCACTAGAAATCAACAGCTTGAGACTAAGAAATTTTGTTGGCCTTAAACTCAACCAGCCCGAGCACAACCTAAACGTCGTGAGCACCTTCAGTCCTATATACCGAACGCACCGTGTAGGTCATGGGAAGGCACTGTCACTTATTTTGGTTGTGTTCTATATTTTAATTGACCAATCAGCACAAGATGCTGACATTACATCGTGTGCTACATATGCTCAGGAGCTCAGGTGTAGGTAAAAATAAGGCTAAAAGGGTCAGGGTTCAATGGGTTAATAGAGTTTGACAGTAAGCCTTGTGAAGGGAAACAACCCATGGTTGGCAAGTTAAAAATATCTTTTGATGATCTCCCATACCAAAATACTTTGTACCTGTGTGAACAAGACAAGCCATTGACTGGTCATTGAATCTTTCAGCTTGGTTGAGAGATAGTTACACCTGACTTTGATGTAGTGACTGTGTCGCAAGGTGAAGAGAGCTGAGCGAGGAGAGAAGATTGGCCCGTCAGGTACATACTGAGTTCTAATATTATACTTTTACAATGCACTACACCGGGCAGTGGACAGGTGAGCACCTGTACGGGGAATAGATGATCCCACCCTCCACGAGTCTCCTGCTGCCTTTCAGGCAGGTCTTGGTTGACCAAAGGCTAAGGGAGTTAACCCTGACAGAAAACAACCTGCTGCCTTTCAGGCGGGTCTTGCTTGACCAAAGACTAAAGGGGTTAACCCTGACAGAAAACAACCTGATGCCTTACAGGCTGCTCTTGAATGACCAAAGGCTAAGGGAGTTAACCCTGACAGAAAATAACAACCTGCTGCCTTGCAGGCTGGTCTTGGACTACTGAAGGCTAAGGGGGTAACCCTGACAGAAAATAACAAGGCCTGGTAGGGGGCCTCAAGATGGCAGTCCCACCATCTACCTAGGGTACAGTGGGCTTATCCCCTGCTTATCCAAAACAACCTGATTCAGAGAAGTAAAAGGAATATAACCAGCTTGATCTTTCAAAGACAAACTTGGAAACAAACACGGACTGTGATTTTTGGAACATGGAATATTAGGGCAAAAAATGAAAAAGAGTTAGAATTAGTTGAAGAAATGGAAAATTCAAAGTAGATATTTTGGCCATTACAGAAACAAAGAAAAAAGGACAAGGAATAGAAAATGTAGGACTGAATCATATTTTAATCTTCTTAGGAGTAGATGTCAAAGATAGAGCTAGAGCAGGAGTAGGCCTCCTAGTGCATAAAAGGCATAAAAAGCTACTAGAAAGTTGGAAATTTATAAGCCCATGGCTATTAGAGGTAAATATTAAACCAAAAGGACGAGAAATTAAATTATTAATAGCTTATGGACCAAATGAAGACGCAACTAAAGAAGAAAAAGATATCTTCGAAAACGGTTTACAAATAGCTGCAGAGAATCTTAAATCCAAACAGGAGCTAATGCTTTTAAGAAATTTAAATGCTAGACTAGGCAACAATGTAGAAACGTCAGGAGGAGTAATAGGTAAAGAAGGAGAGACAACAACTTCTCCAAATGGAGAGAGACTAATAGATTTTTGCCTAAAGAATAACATAAAAATAGCCAACACCTTTTTTCCTCAGAAAAATATCCACAAATATACAAGAGTAAATGAAGACAGGTGTGAAAAGTCAATCATAGACTACATAATAGTTAGCAGTTCCCTTTTTTACAATACATTGGATGCAAGAGTAAACAGAGGAGCAGAAATATTTAGTGATCATCACTGACTGAGGAAAACAAACAGAAAAGGAAAGAAAAAGAAAGCTACTAAACTCAAAATAGAGGAACTAAATAAACCAGTAGTAAAACAGGCATATCAATCTAGGATAAAATGATTTATCAGTGAAAGACAGATGGATCTGAATGATAGCACAATAGAAGAAAAGTGGCAGATCTATAAAGAAACACTCCTCAGTTGTACTGAAGAGGTCTGTGGTAGGCAACAAATTAAAGGAGATAGGAAAAGAACAGCATGGTGGAATAATAATGTCAAGACTAAGATCAAAGAAAAGAAGGATGCCTGGAAGAAATACTTGCAAACAAAGAGAACAGAGGATAGGATAGATTACATGAATAAAAGAACTATCGACAAAGAGGAAGTGAGGAAAGCAAAACAGGAACAATGGGAAGAATTTGGACAAAGATTCCAAGAAAGCTATCAAGGAAATCAAAAGCTGCTCTGGGGGCAATGAAGAGGATGAGAAAGACTAAAGCATGCCCAATACGACAAATTAAGAATGTCAAACGAGAAATAATGAAAGAAAACAGCCAAATCATGGAAACATGGAGAAAGCATTTTCAACAATAACATAATCCCTCCAGAACGTATGAAACAAGGAGTAAAGATCATTTAGTAAGAGTATCAAGTGATCCAGAGGAGACAGCTGAAGATGTAGATATATCAATGGAAGAAATCCAAACAGCTATAACAAAGGTGAAGTTAGGAAAAGCCCCAGGAGCAGATCAAGTTTATCCAGAAATTATTAAAAACCAAGGGACAGAGGCAGACAAACTACTACATGCAATATGCCAACAAGCATGGAAGTCCAAACAGGTACCAGACGACTGGAAAAAGGAAACGGTAGTGCCAAATACATAAGAAAAGATCGACTATGGAATGCTTAAACTATAGAGGGACATCACTACTTAGCGTTCCAGGAAAAGTATATGCCAGGATACTGGAAATGAGACTACGGAAAAGAGTAGAGGATCAGATTGAAATTGAAGAGCATCAGAGTGGATTTAGACCAGGAAGAAGTGTACAAGACCACATATTTACAATTAAACAAATAATAGAAAAATTCCTTGAGAGAAACATTGACTTACACCTGTGTTTTAATGACTTAGAAAAGGCATTTGACACAGTGAGGAGGGACGAACTATGGCATTCCTTAAAAGAACACAATGTAGAGCAAAATTTAATAGAAGCCATTAAAAGTTTCTACATTGAACCAACATGTGCAGTGAGAGTAGCTGGAAACGTCAGGGCCAAAGAAAGGCAGGAAGACAAACAGGAACATGGCGAAGGACAGTTGATGAAGAAAGAAAGAAAATGGGAAAGTCATGGAATAAAATCAGACGATTGACCCAGGGCAGAGTTGAATGGAGATGTCATGTTGGCGCATCATGTTCACCCCAACGATCCATGAGATAAAGAGACACCAGGAAATAGAATCACACCAAAAACAAGCAAACCAACACGCACAGAAATGTTCTTATACACTAAGTATACATATTTTAATATTCTTTTTAAATCCTTATATGAAGCGATTTACAAAAGCAGTCTCACTTACTTTCAAACTTAGGGATGTTTTGATTCACAACTCTTTTTTATATCCTCTAGCTTACAATCAACCCATCGTGATACAGGATCAAGATCTGTGCCGAGGGTTTTACTGCTTTCTGTGCTTCCATCTAAAGAAAAGATAATAAACGTTAAATCTTTAAGTAAAGAATAATACTTTAACCAAAAAGCCATACTACAATTTTTTTCCTCCAATTGACTCTGCTGAATTCAGTGGAACTCGCTTTCAGTCAACGCCAAGGAAGAGACAAATAAGTGCGGATTTCAAGTGAAGTCCACATTAACCATATTCAGGGGATATTATCCATGAGATCGAAATGTTTTATCATGTATTTATTGAGCCCATACACAGGAAGGTAGAATTAGAACTGATAAAGAAAGAAAGTCTTTATTGAGTCATGTCCCTTGTTCTCGGCCTGTCCAATGCAGGGAGCAATGACAATAGAAAGTCATAATTTAACTTACTAGAAAATCATGATTTGACTTACTAGAAAATCATGATTTAGCTTACTAGAAAATCATGATTTAACTTACTAGAAAATTAAGGCCACAGAAATTGGTATTTCCCAGCTTGTACATCATTAATTCTTGAAGCTGAATATTGCTCCTTTACCTTTCCACTTCAGTGTGTGACAACAATGTGTATGTGTGTGTGTGTGTGTGTGTGTGTGTGTGTGAGAGTGGGTGCCTGTACATACTGTAAAATCACAAATAAATGATAGTAAAGAATAGCTGACAAGAATGATGCGACGATAAATAATTATTACTATCATGAACATTCTTTACAATGATACTGGTGGTGAAAATCATGATGATGATCATGACTGTTGCAGTACTTATCATTATCCTTATTTCGGTTATAATGACGATAGCAATTATGATAACAACACTTGCCTTCAATAGTAAAAGTGGTATTTAGAACATCATCATCCGCCCCATTGTGATTTACACTTAAGTCTGTAAAGTGCTGGGACATTTTGGTGAATGTTCTTCCATTTCACTAGTTTCAGCTCCTGGTGTAAGCATTGATCTTTCAACTGTGATGCTCCAGGGCCGTAAGAGATTAGATGTGAGACTTTTTCTCTCTCTACGTAGAAACTTTTGCTCATGTATCATTCAAATATGGAGGTTCTCTAAGTGGAGTGACCTGAGTCAAGTCCCACGAAATATCTGAGTTTGGTGTTTCGACTCCTGTCATTTTCTGAGAGGTCTTAATTGACTTTCCACAACAATGGCATCTTCTTCCATTTCACTAGTTTCAGTCCTAAAAATAATCCTTGATCTTCCGTCATCCAACATATTATCACATGCCATACAACAACTCTGAACATTTTCTCTTTGATGTAAGAAGAGGTATTGCTATGACCATGCTGAAACAGCTTGATTTCGTCAAAAAGTTCTCTCGGGAATTTCTGTAAGAAGTCAAATGAGAGATCATGACACACCATCATTCACAAAACCTCCTCATTATGATATCAAGCTTTCTATAACAAACAGACATGTAGCATAAAACCCCAGTTTTATCTAAATTCCCATATACATGTATCTTAACCCATTGCAAGGCCGCTAAAAAAAATCCAAATTTGATTGATTGGAGAAGGATTTTTTTGGATTCCAATGCGCCCAAACGCGACCAGTCAACAACCAATAACAAAAGAACTAGTGTGATTTGGAGCTCATTTACGTCACAACTACAATTTGGGAGTTATTTCTGTTGCTGTCAATAAAAGGAGGGTAAATTAAGGGGGAGCGGGTCCTGGAGTATATAAAATTTTCCCGTTTGATCCTATCAATTTTTACTTATGCATAGGTTTAATGGACATGGTGTGCCGAGTTGAAATATGTCGGGTTTTTTTTGGCAATGACACTTCCGGTTGCCATGGAAACAGTGGCCATCTTGGATTTTGCCCCCAATTTTTACCAAGTTCAAGTTCAATATGATAGGCTTCTACATTTTTCAACAAATTTCTTTCAAATTTGGCACACACCTTATTTGACACATAGAGTTGGAGCGTATCCCAGTTTCTATAGTGTGAAGCGAAAAAGGTGATAATAATCACCTCCTGGACAGGACACTAGTCTGACGCAGATTTTTACTCTCAAGCTGATCACTGCTTGTACCCATTTGCACCTGGTTTGAGTGGGGAAAATGTGTATTAAGTGTCTTTCCCAAAGACACACCGTAGGACCCTAGGACTGCTAGAATTCAAACCCGTAACCGCATGATCCAAAGTCTGGCAGTCTAACCACCCGGCCACCGACGCCACTTGACATAGATACTGAAACAAAAAAACAAAAACAAACAAAAAAATTGAATAAAGAAGATATGATGATTGACTTTAAGGGAGAACAAAATGCTTGAAAGAGAAATCTTTTACTTCCATTGTTTGTAAATTATAAGAAATAATAGACTCAAGAATTGCATACAGTTGTTAAAAAGACGCTTATAATATTAAATGTACATATCACATATGACATTTTCACTGGGCTACTGAAAAAAAACTCCATTTGCTTAACATGAAGTCTAATCATTCTTTCAATGAAATTGCTCATTTGGAAAACATAAAAGAACCTGTGTTGATGATTTGTAGTAGAGTTAACATTCCTTGTATCACAAGGCTTAAATTTCCCAGAGTTTACACCTTTGGATCAGTGGCAATGGCAGCATCCATTCCTCTTTCTGACATGGTATGTTCCTGGTCTTGTGCCTCGTCCAGACCCTCATCTTTGCAATACACACCAACGTCTCTGAGCCTCTGTTGAAAATGGCAACCTTTAACTCCTCTAACTTTGGGGTTGAAAACATTGCTACCAATGTCAGCTCTAGGATGGTCTGACCTCTCTGGAGGCGTACTGGAACATTTGAGTTGTGGGGTAGAGCTGAGGTCTCCAACCCCAAGTTCAGACACCACTCTCCCTGACTCATCCTTGTCAGTCACCCAACTTATAATCACCTCCTGGAACATTTGGTTCTGTATTCAAAGAAAAATCTCCAGATAAAAGGGAATAAATATCTATTAGAAGTTATGTTTCCCTTCAATCAACACAAAAGAACAATCTATCTTACACTGACATACTGAAATATCTGTAAAAATGTTATCAACTATTTCACAGAATCTGCTTACATGAAAAGATCACATCAGGATTTACGAGATGTTTTTTTTAACAATGATAACCAGTTAAAATGGCTATAGGCTTGTTATTGTATGAAACAAGATATAAAATGTTCCTAGAGTACACCAAAAGCTTTTCACCAACTTTTCTAATCGGCCATGATTTCAGTAGTATAAAAAGAAATGAAAGAATCTCTTATACCTCACCTTGCCCAGTTAATAATTTAGTCTCACACTCTTGGCAAGGTATTGGCCTCTCAACCAAAAGGTTGTCGGTTCATGCTTGACAGGTTAACAAATTTTCTCTAGTTTTTTCGAGTAAAGCTCAAAGTCAACCTTGCTCCATCGGAGACAGACAATAAATAAGAGGTCCTGTGTGCCTGCTCTAATGGCGTTCACATTAAAAATTCAGTAAAAAATAAAATAAACCCTGCCGAACTGCCCAAACACGAACATGATTTCAAGATAAGCATAAAAAGAAAATCAATATTTAAAGTTTAAACTAGAATGATTTTTTTTGCTTTTTTGAGTATGAATTGTTCTTTTTAGCATATATACATAAGTAACTGTCAAAATATAGTCATCCTATATCATTGAAAAGTTTGTAGCTTCCTTGGTTGCCACGAAAATGGCTGCCATCTTGGATTTTGACCCAAAATCTATTCCCTCACTTAGTTATGAATAAAATCACTCAAGACCTGTACAGATCGTCTTTTCTATTCAATATCTAAAGAGTGATGTCATTCAACATCTAAAGAGTGACGTTTCGTTATAGATATTTTGGATAGTGTGTTTTTAATGAAGTTTTAAAAATAATATATATCATGTAAATACAAGAATGGCATTTTTATTACAAAAGCAAAGGTTTTCTCAAAACGTTTACAATATAAAAACATCCTGACATTATTTTTATTAACATCAACAAGAGGAACCTGTGAGCCAAATATTATACAAATGGGTAAAGGACAGAGGAGATAGAAATTTAGTGTGAAAAAACTACATTTTGAGAAAAATACAAGCAAAGAAATTAAAAGAAAATAACACAAAATAAACGCTTCTTGTAGCAGCCCCTTACTCTTTCGACAGTCTCTGACAAAGTTACTAATGTAAAGAGGATTGTAAATCTAAGTTGAGATGTGCACTGTTGTGAAAACAGATGTCAAAATTACCAGTTTTTTTGTTCTTTTCCTCTATTCCTATTCTTGGGTGCTTGTTTACAAACACACCGACCGAAGCAACGTGTGCCTTCCACCTCTTTGGTCACTCAGTGCTTGGCCAAATCGGTGAACGGTTTGCTGATAGCAAGGCAAATAGTATGTTGTCAGTTTGGTGATTAGCTGCCACATTACACAAGTTTTCAGTGCCATCATCTCAGTCAGTGTTACGGTAATTGATGTCAAAATTTTGAATATTTTTACCTACCCTCGCCTATATAAACATTTTTCTGCCATAAACTTGTAGATAAGTGATTGTTCTACCTGAATATGCAAAGAACAGAAAATCTACATTTTGGTCTCAAACTTGCCAATCCAGGTCCCAGGTGCGTCCCCCCACCCCCCCCCCTTTAACCTATAATCAAATACGTGATTACAGTGATGAACACCAAACTATTACTTACCTCCTTGAGCACCTGGTAGATTGCTCCGTTTCACTGACTGATGGGAAAATTACAGAGAAAATCATAATAATACATATAAACAAATTTTTTTGTATGTGTATTATTTTTTGTAGAATAATGATTTGTTTCTTCGTTTCCTTCTTTCCTATCACAGCCAAAAATGTTACAACTGGATGACAAATTTCACAATAAAACATTTTCATTGGAGTAAAATAAGAGTATACCGACTGAATAACACAGAAACATGAATGTTACGTTTAAGGTACTTTAATGCCTGGTTCGTGTCCTGTGTGTATGTGTTATCTATACAAACAACTCACAGCAGACTGAAAGTCTAACTCTGGACAGCTGCCATGGGGAATCATGCTACCTCTCAAAATGGACTGCCGGAGTTGGTGCTGAAAATGAAAAATATCATAAAAATATGTATGAATGAAAGGCATCGTGATTTTTCTACTATCCACTTTTCCTTTTCATGCATCAATTCAAAACGTGTTCTTAACAGCAAAAGCAATAAAAGGAAACCAAAAAAATCAAGTAAACTATTTAAGCCGATGTGGGGAAAAACATCTAGAAAACTGTTATATTCAAAGATTGGAAACCACGATGTAAAATGATACCTGATTTAGGCACTGTTGATAATGTTCAGCCAGTTCTCTCACACTCAATGAAGGTAATTCCCTGATACAAAAGGAGAGACCACAACACAAAATGTTAAAGCCAATAGCAATAAAAACTATGATTGCTTTATACTGATATATATATATAGATACAACATAACTATGTACCTAGTGATAAATATCATTTCATAACACTATTATAGACTACAACAATATTCTGCTACGTGCCGTACCATTAAAAGAAAAAGAATAGAAGAAAAGTTTATCTTTACCTCAAGCAAGCATCCACCTCTGATAATCCCCCTTTGTTTCTACTTTTTGGCCTTGTATTGAAGTTGTTTGTTCTCTCTGACTGCACACGTGAAAGAACATTATTTACATGGTATGCTGGCTTGGCAAGCTGGGGAAAGCCAAGTTTTTAAATGAAGGGGGTAAGTGAATGCATCAACAAATGAAGCTACATAATCGGAGAAAAATAAATTCCTATATTTCTACCATGAGGAAGAAACCAAGGAGAAGAAACTAAAAACTGAAGATGATAAATTTTAATCTACTTAAAACTTCTTTAACAAACCTGTTTAACATTACATTCTTCAATTGAAAAAGAATGTGGAGATCCTTCTTTCCTTCTATCACACTGTGAACCTCGTGGGTCTTGATCCCTAGAAGAAAAGAGAGATTCATATCCAGAAAATTGTTTGATAATAACTTTTACCACAAACTGTGAAATATTTGCTGGAAATTGATCAAGAGACAGAATTGTGGCATGCTTTTAAAAATACAGATATTCAGAAATTCTCATAAAAAGCAATTTTACCACACTTAATTTAACCACTTACTTGTAAATAATGACAGTTTTCTTTTCATACTATGTGTTACCATACAATCAAGGCGTGAAAATGAAAACAAAATATGAAAGTAAACGCTGTTGCTACAATTCTTCTTACTTCATTGTGAGGATATTTTTTCCTTCCTCTTTATTTGAAATTAAGTTTAAGCGTAAATTTTTGTGCGAGAACAAAAACCCAGCCAAATAATTAAAAAACAACAACAAACTAACAGTTTGACCTTGAAAGAAACAAAACAAATCTATCAACAAAGAAAAAGCTCAGATAAGGAACAAAAAAAATAAAGACTGAAAATGAAAACCAAATTCAGAAGGAACAACATCTGAATTCAATTTAAAACCTTGTCAACCTTGAGTCAAAGAGGAGTTTATCCTGAGTCAAATTTTGTTCTTTCGGTAAATGTGTTGAGTTATGAGAACGTCTTGGTGAATTGGATGCATCCCCAGCAGCATTATAAGACTGATTTTCACTGACTGGGTTAAATATGGACTAAAAAAAACAAACAAAAACAGGAAAGATCATTGTGTGCGCATGGTTTTGACATTAATATAATTGAATTTTTTACTGTTTTATTATCCTTTAATTAGAATACAGTAAAGTAAAGTAAGTCCCATACTAATTGAACACAGGGTAATCAAGAGTAGAGTCACAAATAAGCACAAAAATTGCCCGCCAAAACTGTCTGCTGTGTTTTGTCATTGCTCATCAGGAATGCAACAGAAATACAGGAATGAGAAAAAAACGCATGGACTATTCATTAACAGCACAATGTAAAAGTTTATAAAATGAGGTGCTGTAGATACACAATGAAATTTTCAAGGAATTGTCAAATATTACTAAGTGTTACGCCTAATTTATATGTTATCAGTAAATATAATAAGGAACGCTTTCTTCAACATGGCAGAACATTTTTTTAATACTCACAAAAGTTCAATACACAGGCATATCAATATCAGTTTAAGAAGAAATGATCAATAAACACAATGTTCTTTCATTAAAAGTAAAAAGAATTCATTAAAGCTATTTTTAAATGTAGTTTTTTCATTATAAAAAGTACACTTGACAGAAAAACATTATTCGCTTTTCATTTTACAAAGGTAAAATTAAAAAAGAAAGATTAAGGAGGAAATTATGATATGCCAAATACAAATATTGCCCAATTGACAAAAAGGGAGAGATACATATAAACAGAACACACTATGATTGTGAGTAGGTATATTGTATATGCTCAAGAGCAGGATTCTAAACGTTGTGTCTTAGTGGAATAAGGATGAATGATGGACAATTTTCATTCATGATTTCACATATCCGGGCAGTGGACAGGTAAGCACCTGTACGGGGAGTAGATGATCCGCCCTACACGAGTCTCCTGCTGCCTTGCAGGTCAGTCTTGACTGACCAAAGGCTAAGTGAGTTAACCCTGACAGAAAACAACCTGCTGTTTTGCAGGTCGGTCTTGACTGACCAAAGGCTAAGGGAGTTAACTCTGACAAAAAATAACAATGCCTGGTAGGGGGCCTCAAGATGGCAGCCCCACAATTTACCTAGGGTACAGTGGGCTAATCCTCTGCTTATCCAAAACCTAACTGATTCAGAGAACTAAATATAATATACACGGCTTGAGCTTTCAATGACGAAAATCGAAATGAACACGGACTAATTTGTAGAACATGGAATGTTAGGGCAATAAATGGAAAAGAGTAAAGAAATGGAAAAATTCAAAGTAGACATTTTGGCTATTATAGAAATAAAGAAAAAAGGACAAAGAATAGAAAATGTAGGACTGAATCATATTTTAATCTTCTCAGGAGTAGATGTCAAAGATAGAGCTAGAGCAGGAGTAGGTCTCCTAGTGCATAAAAGGCATGAAAAAGCTACTAGAAAGCTGAAATTCATAAGACCACGGCTATTAGAAGTAAATATTAAACCAAAAGGACGACGAAATTAAATTATTAATAGCTTATGGACCAAACGAAGACTTAACTAAAGAAGAAAAAGATACCTTCGAAAACAATTTACAAATAGCTGCAGAGAATTTTAAATCCAAACAGGAATTAATGGTTTTAGGAAATTTAAACACTTGTGTAGGCAACCACATAGAAACATCAGGAGGAGTAATAGGTAAAGAAGGAGAGACAATTTCTCAAAATGTAGAGACACTAATATATTTTTGTAAAGAATAACATGAAAATAGCCAACACCTATGTTCCTCAGAAAGATATCCACAAATATACAAGAGTAAATGAAGATAGGTGTGGAAAGTCAATCATAGACTACATAATAGTTAGCAGCTCCCTTTTTTACAGTACATTGGATGCAAAGAGTAAACAGAGGAGCAGAAATATTTAGTCATCATCACCTAGTGATTGCCAAAATGAGATTACTGACTGAAGAAAACAAATAGAAAAGGAAAGACAAGAAAACTACTTAACTCAAAATAGAGGAACTAAATAAACCAATAGTAAAAGAGATATACCAATCTAGGATAAATATTTATCAGTGAAAGGCAGATGGATCTGAATGATAGCACAATAGAAGAAAAGTGGCAAATGTATAAAACACTCCTCAAGAGGTCTGTGGTAGGAAACAAATTAAAGGAGATAGGAAAAGAACAGCATGGTGGAATGAGAATGTCAAAACAAGATCAAAAAAAAGAAGGATGCCTGGAAGAAATACTTGCAAACAAAGAGACCAGAGGATAGGATAGATTATGTGAATAAAAGAACTATCGCCAAAGAGAAGTGAGGAAAGCAAAACAGGAACAATGGGAAGAGTTTGGACAAAGACTTCAAGAAAGCTATCAAGGAAATCAAAAGCTGTTCTGATGAGCAATGAAGGGCATGAGAAAGACCAAAGCATGCCCAATACGACAAATTGAGAATGCCAAAGGAGAAATGATGAAAGAAGACAGCGAAACCATGGAAGCAGAGAGAAAATATTTTCACCAATTACATAATCCCCCCAGAACATATGAAACAAGGAGTAAAGATTATTTAATAAGAGTAACAAATAATCAAGAGGAGACAGCTGAAGATGTAGACATATCAATGGAAGAAATCCAAACAGCTTTAAGAGAAGTGAAATTAGGAAAATCCCCAGGAGCAGATCAAGTTTATCCAGAAATTATTAAAAGCAAGGGACAGAGGCAGACAAACTACTACATGCAATATGCCAACAAGCATGGAAGTTCAAACAGGTGTCAGACGACTGGAAAAAGGGAACAGTAGTACCAATACATAAGAAAGGATCAACTATGGAATGCTCAAACTATAGAGGGATATCACTACTTAAAATACCAGGAAAAGTGTATGCCAGGATACTGGAAATGAGACCAAGGAAAAGAGTAGAGGAAAAAGTGTACAAGACCACATATTTACAATTAGACAAATAATAGAAAAGTTCCTTCAGAGAAACATTGACTTGCACCTGTGTTTTATAGATCTAGAAAAGGCATTTGACACTGTGAGGAGGGACGGACTATGGCATTTCTTAAAAAAGAACACAATGTAGAGCAAAATTTCATAGAAGCCATGAAAAGTTTTTACAATAAACCAACATGTGCAGTGAGAGTAGCTGGAAACATATCTACAGAATTTGATGTAGATATAGGGGTAAACAGGGTTGTGTCCTAAGTCCTATTTTGTTTATCACATTTATGGATTCAGTCGCAAAGGCATCCTCAAAAATGAAGAAAATGAATGTAGGCATGTGGAAGCTCAAACCAGTAAATGTATCAATGCTTTCTTTTGCCGATGATTTAGTTCTGTTTGGAAAATCAGAAAGTGACCTTCAGTCAAATACCAACATTATGAACAATGAACTAAATAAAAGAGGAATGAGAGTAAATGCAAAGAAAACCAAAACAATGCTAGTAACTAGGGAAGCTAAAACACAAAATCTTAAATTGGGCAGGGAGAATTTAGAATAAGTTTACAGCTATAATGACCTAGGAGTAATGATTAACTCAGAGGAAAACTAAGAGAAAAAATCAGCCAGGGAATCCAAAAGTCAAGTGCAATATATAACCATCTAGGAAAGACATTTGTAGGTAAACAAGAATTGTCAACAAAAACCAAAATGGCAGTATAGAACACAGTTTATTGTCCTATTCTTCTCTATGACAGTAAACCTGGACCTTAGACAGTAGAGAATACAGTAGAGTACAGGCAGCTGAAATGAAATCTCTAAGAAGAGTTGTAGGGAAAACTAAAAGAGACAAAATCAGAAACACAACAATAAGAGATCAAACCAAAGCAGATGGCATAAAAACTAAGATAGAAATAAATCAATTGAGATGGTTTAGGTGTGTAAACAGAATGAATGACAATAGAATAGCTAAATCAGTAAACAGTGCTAAAGCCCAAGGTAAAAGACCGAAAGGCAGACCTCGGAAAAAGTGGGAAGAAGATATAAAAGAGGCATTGAAGAATAGAAATTTAAGACTTTTGGAAGGAAACAGAAAATGTCAGGACAGGGCATCCTGGAGAAAGATCATCTCGGGCACCTGAACCCATACACTGAAAGGTAGAATGGGAACTGTTAAGAAAGAAAGAAAGATTTCACACACAGGAGGCATCATGATATTTGTTTTACAATGATAGTGAAAATAAATGTAGAAATGTAGTGAACAATAAGAACAGGAATTCCCAACCTATGGTGCCACATTCCCAGTATATACATGACGAAATTTCCTTCATCATTTCTTCATGATATGAGAGATTTTAAGTCATGCCATCTTTCACTAACTTTGACTAAGTCTAGATAGACCTAGCTACCTTTTTTATTGTTGGATTTACAGGAGAGTCAGAAAAAAAGTGCCTCAACTTGGCAGCAAACTTAGGTCATTTCTGTTAGTGTCATTGGGGAAAACATATTTTAGTATCACTGACAATAAATATCACTCACCCCTATCGACTGTAACATAGAGCCCAATATCTTGATATCACCTTGGCGCTCTTCCTTTTTCAGCTTCAGACTTTCACGCAGGAAGTATAGCTGCCTTGGTAAAAAAACAACACTTAAGCTAATGTTCTTTTCTGTCTGTATGCATTCATAATGATCGCTAGTAGAGAGCCATGACCAAGGCACAGTTGCTGCAAAATAATAGAAAACCAGAAAAATAAAAAGAGAGAAAAAATATTATTTCTTATGTATGCGACCAGTTATCACATTATGCAATCTTCTGTCACAGTAAGCATATCACATAGTATTTTTTTCTACAACTATTACATCACAAAGTAACCACTTTTCAACCACTCAATATTATGACATTGTGCTTTTCGATCCAATTGCTAAGATGAATAAAACAATATCACTTTGGGACAAATTCAATTCTTGAGAAGTAGAGGCAGAAAAATGTCTTTGTTGCAATTCAAAAAAACTGAAGTGTTCATCATCATCAAGTGTCTTGCTGTGCAGTGTTGATGATCATGTTGTCGTTGTTGTTACTGATCCAGCAGCGCTCGGACGTAATTTGTCCTTCGGTTCAATGCCATGTAATGGTATCTGCAGGTGTTTTCCATCTGTTGTAGGGTTCCATAAATAGTGTTTCAAGTATCAGGTTTCTCGGAAAGTAGCTTGTCGCGTACGTCTTTCAATTTGTGGCATTCAAATAAGTGATGGGTCAGTTTCATGGGGGTGGTCACAAAGGGGCCCACTGGGGCATGTTCAAAATTTATTCTTTTTAGATGCATGTTTAGCTGTATATGATGTCTTCAGAGCCTGAAGGTGATTCGGTCTCTTCGTTTAAGTTGGTTGATGTTGTCATTTGTTTGTGGAGTGGCCATGTGTCAGTATAAATTTCTTCCAGTTTTTCCCAAAGCCCATCTGTTCATCCAGTCCTCTTGGCTGTTAACTTTGATGATTTGTTTCGCGGTCTGCATTGTAGTTTTTGTTTGGTTGTTCTTGTCTAGATCCCCTTTTGGCAAGAGTGTCTGCTTTGTCATTTCCTGGTGTGTTTACATGTCCAGGGATCCATTGCATTACTAGCTCGATGCCATAGGTTTTAATTAGTTGGTCAGCTTCTAATCGTGTTTGTCTGAGATCAGATCTTTGGCAGTTATTGAGAGCTTGTAGGACAGATATTGCATTTGTAAAAATGACGATATCTGATATTTTAACTGGGAATGTATTGAAAACAGTGTTGAGGTGGTAGAGTACTGTTTCTATGGCTGCTGCCTCTGCTTCAAGGTTGGTACATTCTTCTCCATAAGCCCCAGAGAATTCATCAGAGGTACCATCTGGGTATTGGATGTAGATAGCATACCCTACATTTGATGTTGCTTTGAGAGCTGACCCATCTGTGTATACATGGATCCAGCTGTCAGGGTAGTCATCAATGGTTTTTTGTGATGACATCATCAGGGTTTGCGGATCTGATTTCTTTCTTTGATTGTCCACCAGCTCCATCTTGATTTGAGGCTCTTTGAACGTGATATTTGGTGGATCTCCGTTCACCCATGATGATTCTTTTCTTTGTTCCAGGAGATGGTGTCTTTCTTTTAGCTCCATAGCATGATGTAGTGGTGATTTCTGCTTTATTCTATATTTTGGTTGCCAGTTATCGACAATTTTTCTGTTTGAACGGGTGGAATTCTTCCTTTTGCTTCTTTCATATACCTCTAATACTGCTTTGTCCCTGTGCATGTCAAGAGGTTCCCCATTGGTATGTATTTCACACGCAGCTGTGGGGGTTGATCTCAGCTAGTAAAGCATAGAGCATTGTTTTGGACCCTGTCTACTGTCATCAGGCTGGATTTGCTGCATGAGCTTAGAATAGAGCTGCTATACTCAAGGGATGGATGAACATATCCCAAGTATGTTTATCTGATCTCCATGATGTGCTTGCTAACTTCTTTAAAAGATTGAGTTTTCTTATACCCTTAGCTTGAGGTTGCGTATGTGCTTTTTCATGGTTAGCTGATGGTCTAGCTGTATTCTGTCCTGTATCTTTTTGTAAAAGGGTCCATGTTCCACATCCATACGTGAGGATGGGCTTGATGTATCATTGAAGCTCTCTTATCCTCGTTTGTAGTACTCATAAAAGAATCAAAATATACTGTACCTAAAATTGCGGGCTTCTACTATAAATAAAATATTTTTTGCCGCTTAAGTTAAAAGATAACAATCATTGTATTCAAATGTTAAAAACAAAGAAAAAAATTGAACTTTTTCACATATTTTTCTATCCAAGTTCTAGTTGAACAAATTTACATTTAACTTGTTAAAAAGTGTATATTTTTAGACATGTGTCCTCGACTGTGAATCCTAGCAATAGTTACTGATTAGTGGTATCATGGGGGAAAAGTTTAAAATGAATAGATCATTAAATCAACCGTCCAAGACAAGGCATACTTCTGTATGAAATCCTCTTAAAGGCATGTGAATAGGATATATACTTTAGCCAAGGCTCCTCCTTGATTCTAAATATTAGGATGGTGATGTTAATCAAGTCTATTAAATAGACAGATAAATGTTGACATTTTAGGCAAACATTAATCTCAGTGAGTCTTCTCTTTTTCGGGAACATTCTTTAAATGTGTGCGTGATATATGTAAACACTATGCCAATTCAAAGCTCTTCACATAAATGACATGATTGTCTCATGGGTCGTCTTGACAAAATAACTTTTGTGAATTGCACATATATGGGAACACCTGATGCATGGTGGGTTGCTTCAATGAACAGCTTTTACAATGGGTTGAGAAAATATCACGCTCAATTAACATCATAGTCATGCTGCTCAATTTTGTGTTTTATATAAGAATCCATCACTACGAACCCTAGAAATTATATACATTTGAATAGATTATCAATAATTTAAAAAATTTAAGCAGTTTCAAAGGTGTAAGAGCACAAAAACATTAAAGCATTCAAGGAAAGTTATATATCGTTGGTGAAACTGTCTAAACACTACGTCCATTTGGTGTAATCTTTCAGGATAACCATACGACGTAATAGATCATCTAATACAGCTGTAAACACTCTTGGATTTCAATATAATAACTATTAAAGTCTTTACAATAAAGTAAATAGAAACAAATAATCAGTAATGCACAAAAAAGACAGTGAGAGTTGAACTTTTTAAAAGATTTAAACAAACAAGTCCACTCCTTTGCTTGGTTAGTGGTTCTAAAGGCGGGTAAAAAAAACGGATATCTGCGTTTAGACCATGTGCGTAACTGGAGCATTTCTATTGGATCAAGACCTCCAATATTTATAAAAATATAACAGAAGCATACATTTAATCATTTGAAATACAAATCTCATATCCCACATATTGTGGACTTACACGTTTACACAGTTTCATTGACAATATGGTACAAAACTACAATTTTACAAACTTTCGTAATGATAGAAATTGTTTCAATGTCTCAAGTTATGCAAAAGCATTTTTGCTAATGTACTGTGTTGTGGTGTGGTGTGATCATTAAAACATGCAAACAGACCTCTGAAGAGTTCCCATATGATGCAACTGTAACTAAAGACATCAGCGCTAAATGTCAGTGGACTCCGCAGCATGACTTCAGGCGCCATCCAACCGTAAAGCCGAGTAGCACGAGGTAGTAGAACACTAACAGCTTTCTTTACCTTTTTCCGCTTCACTGCTGTTATGTTAATCAGATGTAAAGAAAAAGAAAATCTCTATCTCATTTAAATTAAAAGATAAATTACTTAGACATAAGACAGTCTCAAAAGGTCAATAAACCTTAGGGTCTATGAAGCTTTAAAACTGGGCAAACCTTTCAATAGAGCTAAAGATTCATACACTGTCTGCATTTCCAATGCCTAGGCCATGAGCCAGACATCTGGATCTCTAGCTCATGGCCTAGGCATTGGAAATGCATGATTCACTCGAAGGGTACTTGAGATGTTTTACTGGAAATGGTTTATCTCCTTCATAATGAGTGTCAGGGTCGTGGCATGGTTGGAGCGAGTTCCTTTTTTGACACGGAGAAACCCGTCGGTAAGGCAGACAGGCTGGCGCCATGATTTCCGGTCGGCACAGTTGCCTCGTTAGCAAATCATTAACATAATTAATTATGCTTCCTAGAGTTTTTTATGTCATCTTTTAAATCAGCACCCCAAATTTCCATAGGTGTGCTTGGAATTTCGTGAAAATACATTTTTTTTGAAGATATAAAATAATATGAACATTTTTATTCCTACCCCAACAAAAGAAAAAACAAAAGAAAAAAGACCAGACTTGGGATTTCCCCACTTTTTTTGAAAGGTTTCAATTGATACAACTTTATATTCCTCTTTCACTTTACTTTATTCATTGCTCTGTCCACTCATGTTTCAAGATAAAATGTCTTTAATTAACAACGAACACCTTATTTTGGAAGTCCGTTCCTGTATCTTTACCTTTTAAAATGACACACAGCTTTTTAATGCATGACTCAAAATACACCGAGTGTGTATAAATGTAGCCTAAGTTGATGTCAAAGACATCAAAATTTTATCAATTTTTTTGCAAAATATTTATTTTGGCGAAAAAAAATAATGTGTCCCTCAAAATGGCAAGATTTTTTACATCTGTTTGCCAAATTTCACTTTTTCAGGTGATATAGTTTCTGTTGGAATTTTTCACCAAAGCTGAATTGATAATAGATGAAGACTTTGTCAAGATCATGTGTTAAGATGTAGATCATTCCTGTTTTCATTTCTCATTTCTCATGGACTTTATAATAGCTTCATGAGGGAAAAGAGTTAAATATATGTTACACGTTTTAATCCCGTAATGTTTTAATGTGTGTATGCTGTTTATGTGTAAAGAATAATTTCTGTATAGTAAAAGTGTGTTGCATTTCATCATTGAGTGTATTGTAACACCAAAACAATGTGCCACTTATTGGACAATGAAGTTGTATCTTATCATATCTTAACAATATTCATTCTAAAAGAGATAGGTTGTTATTTGCAACAAATCTGCAGTAACTGTTATGAGCAGGAAGCAGGCAAGTAGACGGACAGTATATAGTTTACCAAGTATACTATTTATAGACTAAAAGCATACAAACCTTTCCATCATGAATTCAAAGTTGCCTAGCTTGACAGTCCAATTTGCAATGAGGTACACTGCATAAGAGCTGAGCCCACAATGAATAAAACCTTGGTTGTGAATGAAGTCTAGCGCAAAACACAGCTGTTTAGCTATCCTCATCTGAACATCAAAGCTTATTTCAGTGCCCTATAGACAGAATGAGGAGTGTTTCAAATATCATCTTATCCTAAAATCACACAGAACAAGCCCCTTAAAGAATTTAATTTCATGATCAAGAACCAGTGAAATAAAATATACTCACCATAATGTATTATTAATATGATAAATGATCTTTACAAAAATTATACTGGCATAATCAACAGTATTGTGTTACCTGAAGAACAAAATCTTAATCTTTATTTCAGCCTAAAATTTTAACCAATAATAATAACAATACTTTATTCATCCTAAGAAGAAAAATACATTCTGTTCCTCATAAATAAGTTTAAAAATCACAATACATATTCATTATTAAAATTGCTAAACATTAATGCAGTAATATAATTAGAGTATTAGTATGACAAATATATCACAGAAATGCGTAAGATATACAACCTCATTCGAGCCCTCTCACACCCCCCCCCCAACACAACCGACCCCCACACACCCTCGGTCAAAGCTCATTCATCCATGCTCATTCCCCCCATATGTTTTGATAAATACATCAAAGAAATGCGTAAGATATACAACCATATTCGATCCCCAACCCCTACCCATCACACAACACTTCCCAAAGACCCCTACACACACGCACACCTTTGGTCAAAGCTCATTCATCATGCCCAACCCCCACATCCATGTTTTTGTTAAAAATCTTGACTGCTGATAAAATGAATGAATTCAGGTATCTGTTTGTGTTGGCCTTTGGGACTCTAAACATACCACTTCTAATTATTTTTAGACAGTACAAAAACATGCAACACTACAGACTCTGAACATACCACTTCTAATTATTTTTAGACAGTCAATGTCTGCACGAAGTGGATGAGTTTCGTCATCAGTGTTGTCAGTCAGTTTTTTTGTTATACATCGTTCATAAACTGTGTCAAATGAGTTCTGTGTGTTCCCAATCAGCCCACCTGCCTTTCTGATCACCCTGTCAAGTCTCCTTCTATCAAATTTAGTTATGTTCCCACCCCAACTAGGGAAGCCTAAAGGTCAACATCGAACACATAATTGACGAATAGAACATTTGCAATAGGTGTGTATCAACGTAAAAAGATCTGTTTTCTCATGCAATAAAGCTGTGTGTTCGCTTTTCATGATGTCTGTGTTCTCAGTCCAATTCAATGTGTTATCAATAATTATTCCTAAATACTTGTAGCTGTGTGCTTGCTCAATTTCTATCCCTTTTATGGTGATTGGGGAGGATTCAATTTTATTTTTTCCGGAAATCTATTATCATTTCCTTAGTTTTTGAAACATTTAATTCAATGTAGTTTTGGTCGCACCAGCTCACAAAATTGTCTACTTCACTCAAATAGTTATTGTCATTAATTATGTCTGATTTCCCCAGTAGAATTGTCTACTTCACTTAAATAGTCATTGTCAATTATAATTCTGATTTCCGCATATTTGTCTATGATGACGTCGTCATGTTTGGATCTAGTTTGCGGTGTACAGGAGAAGAGAAATGGGGATAATAGTACCCTGGGGAGCACCAATATTAGTATATAATGTGTCAGAAGTTAGGTCAACGGTAGGTTTGGTTTTGATTTTATAAGAGAAAGGGGGATGATGAACGCCGCATTTTGACAAATTGTGGGCGGTTGCTGAGATAATCTAAAATCCAAAGTAAGGTGTTGGCGTTAACATTCATTTTAAGGGAGCTTTTCAGCGAGTATGTGTGGTTGGATGGTGTTAAATGCACTAAAAAATCGTAAAACATACTTCGGATAGAACTGCCTTTTTTCTCAAGATGTGAGTAAATAGAATTTAATACATCTAACAAAGCATCATTAACAAATCTATGTTTCATGCAAACTGCCAAGGATCGATAAATTTGTCAACTAAGATTTGTAATGTGCAAATAATAACTTTTTCAAATATTTTCATAGTTAGATATGCTGTTAATGCTGTGGGGCGCGGGTCATTCATATTGGTAACAGGTTTATTTTTTGGGACTGGGACAATACACGAGGTTTTCCAAATACTTGGGATAACACACTGGGGACAATGACATATTATAATATAGCAGAAAACAGAATTCAGCTGATCAACGCATGTTTTAAGGACTTTGGGCTGAAAACCATCGGAGCCATTCATGTCTTTAACATAGTTTTCACTTATGATAATACATTCACTTTTGTCACCAGTTATCCCTGTTAGTTTGTTTTTGTATTCTCTTTTTCCTCACTGAAATCACGACAATCAAACCTTGCATAAAAATTATTTACATCATTAAGATAGGACACAGAATCAGACGCCACTTCCAAACTTTTACGCTGAGACCCACTCATCAAATGCATACCCTTCTAGACTTTTACTCATGTCATTTAATTTGAAATTTCTTCAATCTTACTTTATACTCTTTTTTTTTCCTTTTTCAATGACCTTTTTAATTCCTTTTGGACTAAACGACAGCTCATTTTTATCATTCTGCCTGAAAGGTTTTTTCTTTTTTTTAAGAGCTCTTATATTTCAACAATAACCTGTGGCTTATTATTGCTGAAAATCTTAATATTTTTTCTTAGGTATGATAGTTTCTACACAAAAATTAATATAAGAACATACAATATTTGCCACTTCATTGATGTCATTGTTTTTTCTGTAAAAATAGACCAGTCTGTTGACTCAAAACATCCTTGCTGGGTCTGCGTTTCCGGTATCCACTGTCGCACTGTCCTGGTTGTGGGTGGTTCCACGCTGAACACGAGGCAGGTAGCCGGGCAACAGGCTCATCATGTTGTAATCCGACCGCCAATGGGCGAGACAGGGGATTCATGCGTATGTTGCAGTAGAGCAGGTCTATTGTGGTGTTCTCACGGGTCGTGCATTTAACCTGTTGGTGATAACCTGGCAAAACTTGTTTTAGTTCGCAGTGGTTGAAACGCCTGTCGACGATCTTAAAGGCATCAGGCGCACTGCTATCTAGGTCATGCACGTGGCTAGTGATGTCAAGAGCTGCGTCCTTAGCGTTGGTGTTTGGTGGAACATAAACTATAGTGACCAATACATGGGAAAGTTCACGGAGGTAAACAGTAAGGACGTTGAGTTGATAGTGAGGATCTCGACCGTCGGAAATACACAATCTTTGGCGAAATGACACGTTGTTGGGGTGACACCATCTCTTGTTGAGTGGGAACACCTCCACCTCCACCTTCCCTGATTCCTTTGTTCTATCCCCCTGAAGAGCCCGAAGCCATCAACTTCCACAAACCCTGAAAATCTTTTTTAAAATGGGATTTGTAATGGAATGAGTCCTACAACAATAGCTGTAGTGTTGCGTGATTTTGTACTGTTGAGACCGTGCATCGCTCTACCTGTACTGTCGAGTTGTCGAGTTGAATAAAGTACACTGCCTGTAAAGACGTATTTCCAGTGTTTTATTAATGATGTTTGCCTTTATATATTTCTTAAGTGTCTGGACTGTTGTGTTTAAATGTTACAACACGCATATGACATGGTGGCAGCAGCGTGAGTTGGTTTTATTTTCTATTTTGTCCACAATTTAAGGAAAATGGCTTTTAAACCACCCTCTAAATTCACATTCAATAAACCCCATCTTTGGCCTGAATGGCGTCAGCGCTTCCTAAGGTATCGGTCCGCCTCAAAACTTGAGGGGCAGGAAGGCCGGATACAAGTTGACAACTTGGATATATGTTATGGGAGTGGAGGCAGAGCAAATTCTTGCTTTCCTCTCATACTCCTCACAACAGGAAGAAAAGGCTTTTAACCTAGTCCTAGACAGGTTTACAACGCATTTCTCTCCTCAGCGGAATGTAATACGCGAGAGAGCCATCTTTTATCAAAGGTCTCAACTGGAAAAATGAATCCATTGAACAATATGTATGGGCATTGCATGAACTAGCAAGATGTGCGGATTTTCCAGACAAAAATGATGCGGTTAGAGATTGACTTGTACTAGGGTGCAGAGACAAAGAACTTTCATTGAAGCTACAGTTAAGCTCAGATTTGAAGCTTAGTGATGCAGTCACAATAGCGAGACAAAAATTAGTAAAAGGCGCAACTGCAAGTTCAAGAAAAATCAAGAACAAGTGGTACTCTAGCTATAGACGCAACTTCAAGACACATGAGAACAAAAGGATGTCACCAAAGGAATAATAGAATACCTAATCAGACACAAAAGATGGGTGCTAAGTGTGGAAACTGTGACCGTTACCACGAAAGAGGAAAAATGTCTTGCTTACGGGAAGAAGTGCCACAGCTGCCAGAAAATGAATCACTTTCGTCAGGTATGCCGCGCCAAAACATACAAACGACTAAACGTAAACAATCTAAGACAGGGCAGTAAACAACAATGATCAAGAGAAAAAATGCTTCGTTAGAGCTATAAACAATAGCAATACAGAGCCTACAAGGAGAACAAAAATAAAGTTGTTCCGCACAATGGTGTCCTTCAAGACAGACACAGGAGCCGATGTCAATATCATTACCAGCAAAATGTGAAAACCATTGGCCAACTGAAGTTACAAGAAAACCATGGAGTTAAGCTTAAGAGTCCTGGCGGTCCTTTAGTTGTTAATGGGCTTTTCATGACAAAGATTAAAGATGACTTAAATGCTACATTTTATGTAGTGAAAAAAGACACAGAATGTCTTCTCAGCTGAGCAACATCAAAGCTTTAGGGCTAGTTGTTATAAGAGGCAATTTAAATGAAGTAGGGCTGAAAACTTTTCGAGAGGTCAAATGTGATCCAGTGAAGATACAGCTTCAGATGATGCCACACCGTACTCCGTTCCTGTGGCCAGACGAATACCTCTTCAATTGATGAAAAAGTCGAGGCCGAGTTGAAGAGAATAAAGGAAGGAAATGTCATTCAAGAAATTGAGGAGCTAACTGATTGGCTGACACCAATTGTACCAGTGTTAAAACCAAATGGTAATGTAAGAATCTGTGTAGATCTCAAGAAATTGAACAAGGCTGTAAAACGTTAACATTTTATTCTGCCAACTCTGACGATATTATCCACGAGCTCAAGATTCAACAATCTTTTCTAAACTTGATGCAGCCAGTGGATTTTGGCAAATCCCGCTGATCCAAAATCAGTAAAATACACAGCGTTCATCACACCGTTTGGCAGGTACTATTTTACGCATCTTCCATTTGCACACCAGCGCCAGAAATATTTCAACGATATGAAAAATTACTGCAAGGAATAAAAGGCGTTATCTGTTACATGGACGACATAGTATGTCATTCTTCCTCTAAAGAAGAGCACACTCAGTTATTAAAGACAGTAGAAACAAAACTCAAAGAAGCTGGTCTGAAATTAAATGTAGAGAAGTGTGTATACTACAAAGAAGAACTGAACTTTTTGGGACACACCACAAGCAAGAATGGAATTAGAGCCACGATTCCAAGGTAAAAGTAATCGCAGGATGAAAGCACCCATTAACGTGAGTAAACTCAAACGTTTCCTGGGAATGATAAATTACTTAGGACGTTTTCTCCCTAACCTATCAACAGAGTTGAGTCCAATAAATGGATTGCTGAAAAAGAATTCGCATTGGTCCTGGGGATCACTACAGCAATGAGCATTTGAGAGAGTTAAAGATTTACTCACCTCAGCATCTGTACTTGCCTACTTCGATGCTGCAAAGCCTATCATAGTTTCAGCTGACAGCAGTTCATACGGACTAGGGGCAGTATTATTACAAGAACACCCAAATGGCCCCCAGCCAGTTGCTTTTGCATCACCATTTGACTGAGGATACTGTGGACTGCTGGTAAAAACCGACGGAGATAAAATGTGGAATCTCCAAGCTCACCAAAGCAGAACAACAGTATGTACAGATAGAAAAAGAATGTCTTGCTGCGACATGGGCTTGTGAAAAATTTGATCACTATTTAATTGGATTGAAAGATTTTACTCAACTGACAGATCACAAACCTCTTGTTCCTTTAATCAATTCAAGGGATTTGATCGACACTCCAATTCGATGTCAGTGACTGCTAATGAGAATGATGAGATTTCAACTTCGAGCAGTCTACACTCCAGGCAAAGAAATGCTTATTTCGGACATTCTTTCAAAGCTACATCCGAAAAGAAAGATCGTTACAAGACAATGTTGCCGTGTATGTCAATGAAGTAGTAAATTCATGGCTATTGACAGACAGAAAACTAAATCAAATTCGCGATCAGTCACAACAGGATGTATGCATCAAAACAACAATGGAATATGTTGTAAACGGATAGCCAGAATACAAACCAGATGTTAAATTGGCATCAAGCACTTTCTACATGTTGAAAGGAGAAATAAGTGTATGTGAAGGTCAGCTATTAAGAGGACAGAGAATCGTGATACCATACATTTTACTGAAAGAAATTATAAACAACATCCATAGTGGTCACCAATGAATCACAAAATGTCATGAAAGAGCCAACCAATCTGTTTGGTGGCCAGGAATAAACATGGATATAGAAGAAAAAGTATCCAACTGCAGGTACTGCATTGAGAAGAGGCCAACACAGAGGCGAGAACCTCTGATTTCTACGTCACTTCCAGAACGACCATTTTAAAAGGTGACAACCGATTTGTGAGAAGTAAAAAATCAAAACGTACCTAATAGCCATCGATTATTACTCTAGATACATTCATATTGTACACCTTACAAACGTGACTTCAGCAGGCATCATTTGCTGCACTTGGGATTCCAGAAACAGTTGTGTCAGACAATGGTCCACAATTCGCTTCAACTGAGTTTAAAGCCTTCTCCAGAGCCTGGAATTTCCATCATATCACCAGTAGTCCACAGTATCCTCAGTCAAATGGTGAAGTAGAGAGGGCTGTGCGAACAGCTAAAGACATTCTTAAACAAGAAGATGTCCACCTTGCACTCTTAGCACACAGCTCATCCCGAGTCTTGGCATGAGTCCAGCAGAAATGGCTATGGGTAGAAGGATCGCACAACCGTTCCTACTTTGCCAAACAATTTGCAAGCAAGAAAACCCCACAACATAAGGAACCAGGATCAGCGAGCTAAAAAGGGTCAGAAATACCACTACGATCGACGTCATAGTTCACAAGATCTTCCAGATCTTCATCCAGGTGATCATGTACGAGTATAAACCGACGGAGATAAAATGTGGAATCTCCAAGCTAAAGTCGTTGGCAAATGTGCTCCAAGGTCATATATTGTCAGCACCGAAAGAGGAAAATTACGAAGAAATCGTCACTATTTGCTACTGGATACGACTCGTCCACCACAGGATAATTCATCACCAGAAGAACAGCATCGACCAGTGATGAAGACATCAATGTCTCAGATGAATCTTCGAAAATATTTAAAGGAAGTCCTATCAGGCCTCTTGAGCCTGACCCACCATCTTCAGTTACCAGATCTGAAGCTCGTACTCACACATAGTGGTCGAGCCATCATTAAACCAGCACGATTCCGTGATGGTTAATTTCTCGTTAAGTTTTATCGTGTTAAATTAAAGTGTGAAATTCACTTGGATTAGCAGCAGTAATCAATGTGATCACTTAAGAAAAACAAAAAAGCGGTATTGTGTTTCAAGTATTTGGGATAGCAGCAGTATTAGCAACAGCATTCGCAAGTATATTCATTAAGCGTGTCTCAAGATCGTTTGAAAATGAACAGTCCAATTAGAAAGACAACACAACTTAACATTCTAATTTGTGTTTAAAGAATTTAGTCTAAATCCATGGGGTCATTGTAAGAAGTCAAGTATTCTAATATGTCTTGTCCTTAATCAAACTGAAGCGTAATCGTCTTGATTATGTTTTGAAACTTTTAAATAAAGGGTCAGTTACTAAAAGTAAAAGCGAGATGTAATGGAATGGGTCCTACAACAATAGCTGTAGTGTTGTGTGTTTTTGTACTACTGAGACTGTACCACGCTCCACCTGTACTGTCGAGTTGTCAGGGAGTTGAATAAAGTACACGTGCCTGTAAAAACGTGTTTCCAGTGTCTTATTACGATGTTGCCCTTTATGTATATTTCCTCTATATTTCCTAAGTGTCTGGACTATAGTGTTTACATGTACAACCCACGCATATGACAGGATTTAAATCTTTTTTTTTTAATACACCCTGAAAAGATTTACACGTATTCGAAAACTGTAGATAATTAGTGAGTTTACCTCACAGTGTATAACTTGGTAAAGATTCTGTCGGGCTGCATTCTCAAACACCAGTGTCATCATATCAAGAGTTCTTGGCTGACAAAGAGCCATGAGGAGCAAGACATTGGGATGCCGGATCTTTCTGGAAAATAAAACTCTCACCATTACCGAATGCCACCAGACGAATAAATAATAACATCATGTCAAGTTTGCAAATCTTAATATCCACCACGAGGACCCACTATCTAAGAAATAAGATAAATAAAATAGACTTGTAAGTTTTATTGACACTAATAATTTGCAAGTTTGGGTAGAATGATCATTTATCTAAAAGTTGATGACAGAGAAATGTCCATATGACGTATAATTTTTTTGTAACATAATATTTTGTAGGCCAAGGTAGGAAGAAAAGCCAAATATTTGACGCCGATTACCCTCACACTAACTGAGAAGATGGTACTGAAAAACCCTTATAATATGGCAGTAAATAGCCAAATCTGGTAATAGTGCACATCTAAACCTAAATTGACAATCCTTTTTGCAGTAGTAACAATGCCAGAGACTGTCAAAAGAGTAAGGGGCTGCTACAAAAAGGGCAACCCGTCTGAAGCTTCTTGTTTTGTGTTATTTTCTTTTTTCTCAAAATGTATTTTTTTCACACTAATTTTCTATCTCCTCCGTTACATATTATATAATATTTGGCACACAGGTTCCTCTTGTCAATATCAATCAGATCATCAGACTTTATTGATATCTTGTAAACTTTTTGAGAAAAATGCCATTTTTGCATATACTTAATTTTTTTTTTTTTAACTATTCAAAATATTTCAATATCCCCATGTCATATTTTAGATATTGAATGGGAAAAATGATCTGCATAGGCTTTGAATGATTTTACTCATAACTACGTGAGGAGATAGATTTGGAAAATTTGGCCAACATCCAAGATGACCGCCATTGCCATGGCAACCAAGGACTCTACAAACTATTCAATGATATAAGATGACTACATTTTGACAGTCACTCATATATATGCTAAAAGAATAAAACCCAAACTCAGAAGCAAAGAGAACCACTTCAGGAATCCCCCCTAACATTTTGAGAAATGCAATTACAACAATGATACAACTTTACCCAAATTTTTCTGCTTCATTCAAAATCAAAATTGCCCTCTCATGCACCTCAAATTCAGAATCAAGTTGCTTCACAATTACGGGAGTGAAAACCCCACAACATCCTGTGAAGAAAATTTGCAAAGAGAAATGTATTTGTAAACAGAGTCCATCTATGTGAAATATGTTTCATTTTAAAGGTTTTAGATACATGTCTCAATCAGCCAATTTGAAAGTACATATAAGCTTACTAAATTCACTTTGAATGTCATATAAACTTTAATTTTGTATTTGCTGATACATTTATAAAAAAGCAATGAAAGAAGATTTTCCATGTTTTCAAGCCTAACAAAACTGAATTCTTTTTAGACGGATATATGAAACAGAAACCATAAGATAAAACTAAACACACTCTCTCATCGTGAAATCTATGCTGCATTCATAAGAGACATTTGTGACATTAGTCAGCATTCTCTCTGTTATCAAGGGAACCACAGACGCAATGCCAGCTCCTCTTTGGAACAAGGATAGGCCTGCAGGAGAGAAAACAAATAAGTGGAATAAGACAACCTATGTGAAATGTGTGTAATTTTAATATTTTGTTCATGAAAGCAGACTGAAAGGTAAAGAGTTTACAAAACACTAGTCTAATAAACAAAGGTATTGAGGACTTCACAGGACCCAAGAGGGTGTTCATGGTTGCAAGGGTAGCAATGAAGGAGTTTAATTGACTTTGGTAAGAAGCTACAAATATTTTGATCTACTTCAACCCTTTAGGGTTCTAGTTGACTAGTTCAGATCTTTTTCATGAGGAAATTTAGCTCAGCCTAACTCTTGATTCCGGTTCTGTCAGTGCCAGAACCATGATTCCAGTTGCGCGAACCAGCTCAGTCCAAGTTTATAACCAACACAGCAAATCTTTGTTAAAGTTTACAAGACCACAGTAAGTTTTTATACATAAAAATAAAAGTACTGGCTTCTTTACTGTGGAAAGCCTAATTATTCTATATAACCTTGAAGAAAAAGAAAAACCCAGAGTGTGTAAAAGACTGAAGAACCAAAGAAAGCCATTGTACTGACATATATAAGTAATGCAATTACAGCAGTAGCTGTCTAAGAACATGCCCTTTGGGAGATTGCAAAATTAAGCTGGTAGGCATATGGACGAACTTTATGTTGCCAATGGCCATCTGTCTCTATCTGACAAGCATGCAACAAATCAATGAAAGCTTCCCATTCATTAACACCACATTGGCTGGACACGCATATTTGATATCATTGAACTAAAAATGAATTTAAACTGTTGTCCATTTTGCCAACGCAGAACATTGTGCATTGTGACGCTGTACTGTCTCGCAGATAGAGTAAGATTTACGGTTAATGGTCTATGCTACACGATGACCACTGCTTGCTTGGCCCAGATGGATGAAACCAGCACCTTGTCGTCTGGCAGGTAGAGAGAGTTTGCATTCAGCACCTTTTTTATTTATTACAGCTGAGAGGCGTGGCTTGATCATCTACACATCTAGTTTAATTGGAAAGTCATCATATTTAAAATCTAAGATAAAAGACATCTGTCATGACAACTTTGACAATTTAAGTGTCTGTTAAAAATCGTGTTATAAGCCAGTCTGAGCATGTCGTTAAGGCGTCAATATGGAAAGACAAAATTCTCTTCCCTGAAAAAAGCACGCTGGTAGGTTCTTAGGCAGCTAGTACTGTACTTCAAATAAAAATTACCTGGCCAAAGCCTTGACTGTCATCACTCTTCAAACTAACGTTAGCCTCACTTTTTGTTTTCCGAGTCAATATCTCCATTACTGATGTCTCCTTATGGGTCTGGTACAAATGTGAGAGAGAGAAAGAAAGAGAGAGAGAGACAAAGTTTCTTTTTAGGTTTTTATTTCTTTACCACAATTTGTGACAGAACCAATGTTACATTTTAATACATGCATAGTCTTTTAGGGATGTTTTGAATTTCTTATCAGAATTTGTGATACAAATAATGCTACGTTTTAATAAGCATGTAATTGGATAATTGATGAACTTTCTGATAAAAAAAATAGAATGATGTGCATAATTTTACGTGATGGTGTCATAAAAAATACAATCAGATTTATCTTTAAAAGCACAACAACAATAACAAAAAGAACAAAAGCATTTCAAACCTGTTTGAAAGCTGCGTCAATTCCCCATGATGAGCAACATGCCTCTGACAACAGATGTTACATCCACCATGACAAGTAAAGAGTTTCTCGGATTGCTGCAGTTTGTCTATGAACTCAGTCATTGCTTTTCGTGACTTTGATTTGAAATTTTTGATGCCCACTCAAAATTCCATCTCCATCATTATCGCGAATGGAAAGATGCCCTCCTGAATCAATCATTCTGCATTGCAGCTTGACGTTCCCCACAAGACAGGTAACATGGACTGGAGTTATGCCTTTCACATCAGCTCTTCCACAAGGAAGGAACACATTTATCAACAGAAGCAAGATTGAAACACAGAGTCAATGAATTCAAAATTGTTACCATTTATGTGTTAAATGAATAACATAATAATTCATATGCAAACAGATACCATGTAAGCTATCACCAAATCTTATATCCACCTTGCAATTTATGTTACACCAGATATGTAGCTAGGGTCAAAGCATATGAAAACATGTAACAATTCTTCTACCTACCCATTGGATGTAAAATCAAATAAATAACTCATTCATGTAACAACTTTTCGCAGAAAATTTTTAAAATGCCAAAGAAATGTTTTTTAAAGCTATTTAACACAAGAACTGATATAATTATATATGTTTTCATGTTTACATTAAATACTGATATTGCTGGATTCTCAAAGATGTTAACTTACGCATTTGGGTTTGCACCATACTTTAAAAGAAGCACTGCCCCATCAAAGCTATTTTTCATACATGCACAAAACAATGCTGTCTGTCCATGGCTGTTGGGATATTCAATGTCGATTCCTGTAAAGTGACAATCCTGCCATCAGTTACAAACACAGAGAACCCTTTCAGGCAAATAGAAGAATCCTTCAGTACAATTTTATTCTTAACACCATTTATTAACGAATATTAAAAATAGTTCTTCATCTTTAAAAACAACAATAAGTGCTCAGTTTTAAAACTGTCCATACCTTGTATTTAATACAGCATGTTAAATGGTTCAAATACAGCAAAATCAAAATTACTTTCCAATGATGTAATATGTCTGAAAATAAAATCAGTTGATATAAATACAATTCTTGAATAGAAAAGTCACAAAACATTGGGGAACACAACTTTCTGATTGCTAATTGACGAATTTAGTGATTATTGGTGACGAGCATGCCTCTCAATTTTTAGAGAATCATTTACCTGTTTCAAGAACTGCTCTTAGCTTAGTCATCCTGTTTGAGCAAGCAGCTGCTTGAAGAGCTTGACCAAGCTCGTCTGATACGTCCATGTCACCAAGCTCAATGACAGCTTTAGGGTGCCGCTTTGTAAAAACAAAACAGAATGTGTTTAATTGATGGGTGAGGAAATTGTAATCATATCTATCTACATAAAGTTGGATGAAACACATTTTGTAATTTCTTTACACTGTGGATGACAGAATAATTCAACTGGAGAGTCCCAAGTCTTTTGTGAATGCTGTAGTCTTACGTACTTGGTCACTTCAGTACAGATAACACAATTATTGGTAAATCTAAAATATCCTTTTCAAAGCATTTTAAATAGTATAGATGACTGAAATTCTACATATACAACGTTAAATTTCAAACTTACCATAATTTTTGAAAAAGGTTGTAAGAAAAAGTTTCTTGTTCGAACATCTCTGCAAACTTTCGCCCTTTGATTGAGACGAATCGATGCATTAAAATATCCTTCAATGGCTGATGAAAAATGGGTGGCTTGCAATCTAACAACAAACCAAAATATGACTCCGCAGGTGTTGGTGAAATCCCATCTAGCTAATGACGATTTTTTTTTCAAAGTTTAAACACAGAATTTTGTACCTTAACCTGGAAAAGAATACATTGTGGATTTAGACTCAGAAAAAAACAGATTAATAGTCTTTGCCCTGGATCACTATTTCATTTAATGTTAACATCAGGTGGTCGGTTTGGTATGTTTTATTGGTCAGGTTGCTGTATAGGTGGTCAAGGTAGCGTGAATCCATATGATCATAGGATCAGAAATAGAGATCATGTAAACAAAGAAACTTATTTGTGTCAATAAATCATCCTATGATGCTGGAAGATATCTAAAAATAGTCCATCTCATAAAATATGACCCATTTGTAAGCTGTGCATTTCGATCAGTTGATGCCCAGAATGTCCCAAATTTCCCATAAGATCTACACGCCACTGTAACATCAGCTTAGCTGCATTTAATAACAAAACCAGCCGTTTTAAGACAACATATAATCACAACAGATTCTTGTTATTTATTCATATTGTACGGAACAAACAACATTTATTTTTATTGAAATGAGAGCTTTTGCTGAAATTTTTTAAAATTATATTGAAATAAAAATAAGTTTTAACAGACACATCAAACAGAACTGACCAGCTGTAGATGTTATAGCAGTGTTCACTTTACACCCCTTTAGATTAGATCTATAGATCTTAAGAAGTGATGTCCTGTTTGACTCAGGAAATCATCTTTAGATCTTAAGAAGTGATGTCCTGTTTGACTCAGAAATGAATGTAACTTTTAAAAAGTGGCTAGATCCATCTAGATAAGTGGTGTTTAATTCTTATGCCAAATATTTTTTCACTATCAGAAAAGAGAATATAAATATTTTATTGAGTAGGCCTGTTAATAAAGAGATAGATCTATATCTATTGTATCTTTAAACTTCTATTCAGGGGAGACCCTTCTGATTTCTCATATATTCAAGGGGCAGACCCCCCTCTTGAAAGTGAAGTCCCTCCCCCTTTCCCGCATTTTTTTTACCGGGTTTTCACGTGGCTCGGGGGACCATCCTGGACACCCCTCCACCTCCTTATTCGACCATCCTGGACACCCCACTCCACCTCCTTATTCGCACTTCATTTCCATTTTTAAAATTTGGCGAAGTATACCTACATCTAGATCTAGATCTTCAAGCCATCCATTTCTGGGCCAAAAGGACATCAGATCTTAAGAAATAACGATCTAGCTCTAGCTTTAAGACATGGAGACTAGACTAGACTCCAGAGTGAGATCTAGATCTAGATCTAACTGAAATTGCGTTTGGTTGGGCGGTCATTTTCCGTTTTTTCAATCCATAAATCAATAATCTGAAGATAGATTAATCTAGATCTAGATCTAGATCTCTAGAATTCTAAAATCTAAATCTAGGTCTAGATATTAGATAAGATCTACCCTAGATTCTAGAGATCTAGGATCTAGATAGATTAGATCTAGATCTAGAATCTAGACTATACTGAACTGTCTATTAGTCTAGATTCTAGATCTAGATCTATACTATCCACTAAACGTAAACGATAAACTTTTGAGACACACACATGGAGATAGATATCTAGATCTAGATTAGTATTATTATAGCTCTAGAACTAGATTTAGAGCTAAATCTAATTCTGGACCTAATATATATAGATCTAGATGGTATCAAAGTAAGGTTCACGAAAGCTTCCAATTAGGTCAAAGCCATTTCTGAATTGTTGGTGATTTGATGAGGACGATTCTCTATGCCAGTGGCTGTCTCTGATTGTCAGTAATAGCGCATGGGCACGCCTCTGTCAAAATTGTCAATCGCAGGCTGCAGTAAAATTGATTAAATGGTTTCATTCCAGATTTGAACTTGTTAGCGGTTGATACACATGTTGACTGGTATCGATACTGAACACATTTTCGAGATTTGTCTTTGGTCTCCTCTGATGGCTGCTATACGGCATCTTTTTTGTATCATTTTTGCATTTAGAAGACGTAGATTTTCACACACGCACACAAACACTCTCTCTCTCTCTCTCTCTCTCTCTCTCTCTCTCTCTCTCTCTCTCTCTCTCTCTCTCTCTCTCTCTCTCTCTCTCTCTCTCTCTCTCTCTCTCTCTCTCTCTCTCTCTCTCTCTCTCTCTCTCTCTCTCTCTCTCTCTCTCTCTCTCTCTCTCCCTCCCTCTCTCTCTCTCTCTCTCTCTCTCTCTCTCTCTCTCTCTCTCTCTCTCTCTCTCTCTCTCTCCTCCCTCCCTCCCTCCCTCTCTCCTCTCTCTCTCACTCTCTCTCTCTCTCTCCCTCTCTCTCTCTCTCTCTCTCTCTCTCTCTCTCTCTCTCTCTCTCTCTCTCTCTCTCTCCCTCCCTCCCTCCCTCCCTCCCTCTCTCTCTCTTCTCGCTCGCTCGCTCTCCCTCTCTCCCTCTCCCTCTCTCCCTCTCTCCTCTCGCCCTCTCCCTTTCTCCCTCCCCTCTCTCCCCTCTCTCCTTCCTCCTCCTCCCTCCCTCCTCCCTCCCTCTCCTTCTTTCTCTCCCTCTCTCCCTCTCTCTCTCTTGCTCTCTCTCTCTCTCCCTCCCTCCTCTCTCCTCCCTCCCACTCCCTCCCCGCCTCCTCTCTCGCTCCAGCTCCCTCCTCCCTCCACTCCTTCTCCTCCCTCCCTGTCTGTCTGTCTGTCTGTCTGTCTGTTTCTCTCTCTCCGTCTCTCTCTCTCTCTCTCTCTCTCTCTCTCTCTCTCTCTCTCTCTCTCTCTCTCTCTCTCTCTCTCTCTCTCTCTCTCTCTCTCTCTCTCTCTCTCTGCTGTCCCGGTCTGCCTGTCTGTCTGTCACTCCTTCTCTCTCTGTGTTTCTCTGTCTGTCTCTGCCTGTCTGTCTGTCTGTCTCTCTTTTTCTCTGTCTCTCTCTGTCTCTATCTCTCTCTGTCTTCTCTCTCTCTCTCTCTCTCTCTCCCTCTCTCTCTCTCTCTCTCTCTCTCTCTCTCTCTCTCTCTCTCTCTCTCTCTCTCTCTCTCTCTCTCTCTCTCTCTCTCTGTATCTCTCTTTCTCTCTCTCTCTCTCTCTCTCTCTCTCTCTCTCTCTCTCTCCCTCTCTCTCTCTCTCCCTCTCTCTCTCTCCCCTCTCTCCCTCTCTCTCCTCTCTCCCTCTCTCTCTCTCACTCTCCCTCCCTCCCTCTCTCCCTCCCTCCCTCTCTCTCCCTCGCTCCCTCTCTCTCTCTCTCTCTCGCTCGCTCCCTCACTTCCTCCCTCTCCTCCCTCCTGTCTGTCTGTCTGTCTGTCTGTCTCTCTCTCTCTCTCTTCTCTGTATCGGTCCCTTTCTCTGTCTGATTCTCCTCTCTCTCTTTTTCTCTGTCTGTCTGTCTGCCTGTCTTAATTCATCTCTCTCTTCAACTCTTCTCTAACCTCTGATCTCTGAATCAGGCAATGTCTTCTCTCAACTCTCTCTCTCATCAAGCTATTAATTGTCTGCCCTCCTCTCCCTTTGTTTGTTTCCCTCTCCCTCTTTCTGTCCGTCTCTATCTCTATATAATATGTATGTATGTATGTATGTATGTATCTCCCCCTGTATGTATGTATATATATGTATATATGTTGTAGGTCTCTGTCTTTCCCTTATGTATGTAATCTCTCTCCATCCCTCGTATGTATGTCTGTCACTCTCTCTCTATCTATCCCTCCCTCACTCAACTCTCACTATCCCTCACCCTTTCTCTCTTTCTCTTTCTCTCTCTATTCTCTAATTGTCCCGCCCTCCCCCCTCCCTCTCTCTCTCTCTCTCTCTCTCTCTCTCTCTCTCTCTCTCTCTCTCTCTCTCTCTCTCTCTCTCTCTCTCTCTCTCTCTCTCTCTCTCTCTCTCTATATATATATATATATATATATATATATATATATATATACCTCCCTCTCTCCCTCCCTCCATCCCCCCTCTCTCTCGCTCTCGCTCTCTCTCTCTATCTATCTCCCTCCCTCCCTCTCACTCTCTTTCTCTCTCCCCCTCTCTCTCTCTATCTCTCTCTGTCCCTCCCTCCCCCTCCCTCCCCCCTCTCTCTCTCTCTCTCTCTCTCTCTCTCTCTCTCTCTCTCTCTCTCTCTCTCTCTCTCTCTCTCTCTCTCTCAAATTTCCCCCTCAGTTTCTCCGTACAGACATGATCAATGTGCGTCTTTTTTCACCTCAAGCCTGAATGACAGATGGACTCTCATTGCAATCATAATATGCTAAAGGACCAACTGAACAGTCTTCTACATTTTCAATGAAAATCATGGCTGTGGCCAAATTAAACAAACAAGGTAAGATAAATTGAATCTTCATAGTTTGTTTTCTATGTATTATCAATTGAATATTTCTTATGTCTCTTTTCAATTGTAACTTTTTCAGATTGTATTCCTAGTTTTGGCTGTCTGTCTTTTCGTTTTCTTGTTAACATGTTTGTCTGTCTTTGCCGGTGTCTTATTTTCATAGTTGCATGTGCCTATCATGCTGTCATGTCTATCATCCTGTCTGTGTAGTCAAAATTATCGCTCTGGTGTTGGGGGATGGGTGGGGGGGGGGAAAGACGCGTTGCTGCTTGGTGATTTTTCACAAGTTTCCATCTTGCTGCTTATTTTTCTTTATCCGCTAGGGCGGTTGATGGATGCTTCTCGTAGGTCTTACTTTTCCGGTTCACTTTGACTAGTTCATGCCATCTTTTATTCTGTCTTTATTCCACCCGGAGATTGCCACATATGGTGGACGGAGTATATTTCAAACAATCAACTTTAAAATTGGCCCTGATGATAAGGGGGGGCCACGTTAATTCAATTGATTTGAACTTCTTTCGTCCCTTGCACGGTTGGCTGTAAATCGGTTTCAAAAGAACTTGTCCTCTCCCACTCTTTCATTTCTTCCATTTTGCTATTTCTCTAAAGTTGCCTTTTCATTAGTGTATTTGGTTGATGGGGTAAATAAATTTCACTGAAATGAAAACGTCTTCCCATCCTCAAATTTGTAGTGTAATTTTTCTAATATTCTGTTATGTCTTTCATTAGAAATTTCACATCATGGGAAAGGAAAGCAGGCTCTACGCCCCCCCCCTCCACACACACACACCTCTACAATTTGCCCTCTGAGATGACATTACAGGGTGGTCCGCAATGAAAAATGTCGGGAAAAAACCCTCAGTCAAAACAAAGAAAAAGCAACAAACAAATAAAGAAGAAAAAAAGAAAGAAGAAAAGATGATGAGAGAGTGTTGTAATAACATTTATTTAAATCATACAGCTCAATACGATGTATGCTCACGAGGTTTCCAGTAATTACATAAATCATAAAAATGAAAGGTTAAGGATTTAAGTTTTGGATAAAAATAGGCGATTTGAATAATCATACAAATATAAAATATTTTGTGTATTACAGCTTTTTGAATGATATAGTAAAAGTACAGTATGTTTTTTAAATAACGGAATCATTGTATATGCGTTATTAAGCATTTCAACAACTTGGCCAGTAGCCATCAAATCTTTAACACCATAAACGTCAGTTATGTACATTTTGATAAATATCAAGGTTTATTTTGGGCTGGGTTGTTTCTTTTTGGTTGTTTTTTTCTATTTGTTTTTTGTTTTAATAAACTATATTATTGTGGCTTATCTGAAATATATCAGAACAATTTACTTAAAATTACAAAAGAGAGGGTCAAATATTCTTAAGCGGATGTATTGGGGGATACAAGCATGGACAGTGATCGATTCGATCTCTTAACGATCATGTACATGATTTTAATTACATTGTTATTCAAAAAGTTGCTTTTGGCTTTAATTTCTTAGTTACCAAGCTTTAATGACAACAGATTGATCTTACTGACTGTTGTTTTTGATCCAATGATCATAATATCTGTTTTATCTTTATTCAATTTTAGTTTGTTTACAATCATCCAATCAGCGACATCAGTTTATGCAATGTTTAGGAGTCAAAAATTCTTGACAATGTGTGGAGCAACTGATTTACAAATTTGGGAATCATCAGTGACAACGAAAATTATGCCTTTGAATTATTGTCATGAGTAAAGGGAGAAGAAGATCGACCATAAAACAGACCCTTGAGACACACCATGATTGAGAGCGATTGGACAGATTCGTGGGCAATCGACACAACTTGTTGTTGCCTGTCTCACAAATAAGATGCAAGCCACTCATAGACGATACATTGAAGGCCAAAACATTTTTAAAAGGATTGAATGATCGATCAGATCAAATGCAGCAGGAAGATCTAGGAGAGTCAACATTGAAACTTTGCCAGAATTTGCTGCATTTAACAAATTCGATTCCACCATCAAAAGGGCTGTTTCAGTGCTATGTTTCTTGTTACGTATTATGCAGATTGACATTTCTGATTAAGGATATTATAATGTATGTGATTGAGGACTAATCTTTCGAGAGCTTTTGATAGAAATGGCAAGTTCGAAACTGGTCTGTAGTTCTTAAGATTTTGTAGATCAAGGTTGGGTTTTTTAATGGTTAGACAAGAGCATTCTTAAAGCACTTAGGAACATGACCTTTCAGGGGGAATCATTTAGATATGATGTGATGTAAGGGAAGTAAGATATCTAGAATAGTCTTGATGTTCATCAGTTCAATGTTTAAACAATATTCGATGTTTAATACTATTTTACAAATTATATTTGGGTCATCGTTTTGTTGCCACTGGTACACATTGTTGATAGAAAGGTTTCACAAGGGTATCAGTTTTTGGATTGCCTCCACATAAGATATAGGAAACTGCCTTCTCCGCGTTTGATTTTCCCTCGACCAGTTGTCGTCTAGGTTCGCTAGTACTTCAATAACGTCTCCTTTCTTGAGGCTAAGTTCGTTAGCCTCTTCAGCTTGAAAGTATAAGAGCCCGGAAAAAATGATGCCGTTTCTGAACGAGAGAAAAAGAAAGTTAAAAACCAAAAGAAAAAGATAACAAGCCCACCATAAATGCAAAAGTTTAAT
>JAXRKP010000665.1:215000-245328 GCA_037039925.1 Doris montereyensis | reverse complement strand
CTAGATCTCTCTAGATCTATATCTAGAATACATAATCTATAGATTTAGGGTCAAATCTAGATCTAGATATCTAGAATCTAGATCTGACTAAGTGCTAGACACTAATTGTTTTAGTTTTAGTAAAAGAATAACATTGGTAAAGATTTCATTCAAGATTAGTCCATCTGGCATTCATCGATCCTGATAGCGATCTAGCTATGTAGTCGTGTTGACATTATTAGTCCCACAATATACAGTATAGATTAAGCTACATTTAGGTACCGGAGGCGAGAATAGATCGAGAAATACAGTTGCCCTTGTTAAAAAAATCAAAACGGCGACTGGTCAGGATCTGCTTGGATTGTATCTAGATATGGCAGGTTTCACAAAATGGTCCATCCCCTATTTCCTTTTTGTAAAAATGTACATGTTATATTTTTACAAGTGTTATATACTTTAGCATCAAATAAGTCACGTGAACGATAATATTCTTACGCATAAATTTAATGGCGATAAACAATAACATGGAATATCAAGGTCGTGTACGCATCTTGTCATTCAGTAGCAGTGCCGCTTTTGTGTAAACCTCAGTCACTCATTCAAGTCAGTCCTAGCAGTTCCAAAAGGTCAACAAGGATGTAACTCATGTCGCTACATAACCCCCCTCCCAGCGGGATACAGTTCCTGTAGGAGCGACATGATGCTGTCTGCTATCATCGAACCTCAAGGGCGACGAAGAACTCTGGCCGGTGCGTGAAGTCACGTTGTCATTTGCTGACGGTTGATTTGAATGAGAAGGTGGTGTGACAGTCGCAGGGCTTTGGAGTTGAGAATTGATCAGGGCGGTCAGCCAGCACGTTGTTTTCGCAAGTGGTTAACTGAGTGACGTGTCGCTTTTAGGCGGTCAATTGAGATGTTTTCTAAGCGCTTTCATCTCGAGGGTGAAGTATTTATCATCCTTCTCAACAACACGAAATGGACCGTCATATGGTCGTTGGAGGGGTTCTTGTGTGAGTCTTTCCCGAACATAAACATAGTCGGCTGAAGCTAAAGGAGGGTACGTGAGAGGGTTGTTTTCCATGAACTTCGGCGCAGGGGCATGAATTGAACGCATGATTTGTTGGAGCTGCTTCAAGGAATGGTATATATCTGGTTCGGAATTACGGGTGTCACATGGTTGCAGGAATTCACCTGGTATGGAGTGTCGAACCATACACAAGTTCGGCAGGTGAACAGTCAGGATCCACTCTCCAAGAAGAACGAAAGGCCTAAATAGAACCATGGGAAGTTCTTTCAAACCAATTCGGAGTGGTTGTGCGAGCTTTTTAGTGCTGCTTTGAGTTGGCGGTGAAGGCGTTCAACCATTCCGTTTGCTTGTGGATGGTAAGCGGTGGTTGTTTTTGCTTTGATGCCAAGTAGTTTGTTGAGTTCAGTCCATAGGGTCGAGGAATTGCCTCCTACGGTCAGAAACTATGTCTTCGGGTACTCCGAATCTTGAAACTAATGGTGAAGAAGAGCTGGAAACGCAGGTGGTAGCAAGGGCATCGGGGAGAGGGATGGCTTCGGGCCATCTCGTGAAGCGGTCAATTATTGTGAATAGGTATTTCATACCTTGGCTTGGTAGAGGCCCAACTAAATCTACGTGGAGGCAGCAAAACCTATCAGACGGGGGAAGGCGTTCTGTGAGTGGGGAGCGAGTATGGCGATGGACTTTAGAGGCCTGACAATCAGGGCACTCCCTGCACCATTTGCGGATGTCACGTTGCATGCCATGCCAAACGTAGTTGCCAAATTGCTTTTTGGGTGGGTCTAACACCGGAGTGTGAAAGACCATGAATCTTGTTGAACACGATGCGGTCCAAGAGGTGGAAGTACTGGCCTTGGCGTCCCATGGATGTGTCGCACAGAAGCGTTGACGAGCCGATATCAATGTCTTTGAGCGTCAGGCCTGTTGTTTTGGCCATACGGTATGAGACCATTTCGCCTGCTGTTACTTGGTCACGGGCGAGGTGGTCAAAGTTGATGTTTTCATCCCAATGATTGTCCCTGCCGATCGCGTGGAGAACCAGGGTGTCCGTGTTTTCAGTTTCTCGTATTGTGTTTATCCTCGACAGGGCGTCTGGCACCACATTGAATTTACCTTTGATATATTGAATGTCCGTAGTAAATTCTACATGAAAGACAAAATGTCTAGTTTGGCGCGGAGAAAGGTCATTCTGGCTTTTCAAAGCAGTCGTCAGAGGTTTGTGGTCTGTGAAGAGGGTAAAGGGTCTTCCTTCCAAAAAGTGTCTAAAATGTTTGATTGCACTGTAAGATGCTAACAGTTCACGGTCGAATGCGCTGTACTTCTTTTCTGCGTCAGAAAGCTTTCGGAGAAAAAGGCAAGGGGTGCCCAGGATCTACCCTGGCGTTGCTCAAGTTGGGCTCCAATGGTGGTGTTCGATGATCCACGGTGAGACTAGTCCACGGTGAGATGATAAGAGTACTGCCTCACTGAGCAGGGTTTTGGTTTTGTCGAAAGCTTCTTGACAAACGCTGGACCAATCAATCTTTTGTCCTTTGCCACTTGCCTGAGCATGGAGCGGGGCCAGAGTAGCAGCAATTCCAGGAAGGAAACGGTGGTAGTAATTAACCATGCCTAGAAGCGTTGTAGGCTCGTATGGTTGCTGGGTGGTTCTGCTGTCACGAAGGGCAGCAATCCTGTCAGGAAGAGGAGTGATTCCTTTAGCACTGACGTGATGTCCCAAGAAATCGATTTCATTGGCAGCAAAAACACATTTGGTTTTGTTTATGACCAGGCCATTGGAAGATAGGAGTGTGAAAAGTTCTGAAGGTGCTTAATGTGTTCCTGTGGAGAATGACTTGCAACCAGAATGTCGAGATATACGAAAGCAAAGGTCACGTCGCGCAGTATTCCATCCATGAGGCGCTGGAAAGATTGGCAGCATTTTTCAATCCGAAGGCATTCGGAGGAACTCCCAGAGTCCGAAAGGTGTAATTATTGCTGTCTTTGCTATAGACGATGAGGCCATGGGGATCTGATGATAGCCTCTAATCAAATCGATTTTTGAAAAGATTGAAACAGCCAGCAAGATGGTTGGTGAAATCTTGAATATGCGGTAGAGGATAGCGGTCGTCTTCGGTTGATGCATTCAGACACCTGTAGTCACCACAAGGTCGCCATTTTCCATCAGGCTTAGGGACAACATGGAGAGGTGAAGACCATGGGGATTTTGAACGGCGGACAATGCCTAATTCTTCCATCTTTTTTAAAACTCTGCTTTAGCAGCAGACAGTTTTTCTTGGTCTAGACGTCGAGCTCTTGCATGTGTTGGTGGGCCATTAGAGACGATGTGGTGTCACGCCGTGTTTGTTGGTAGAGTTGTCAAAATGTGGACTAAGGATCTCAGGAAACTGCTGCAGCAGGTTTGAATATTCGCTCTGAGGCTGGAGACTTAAACCTGAGAGTGTAAGGGAATGTTCAGACTTTTCAAGGAGGATAGACATGTTGTCAAGTGACACAAGGCGCTTGCCGCGGAGGTCAATGGCTAGTCCGTTAGATATGAAAAAATCTGCACCGAGTATAGGCTGAGTGACGTCAGCGAGGTGAAACTGATGTGTGTATCGTCTCTTAGGACTTAACATTAATGACATGATACGAGTTCCCCAGGTGCGAATGGATGTTCCATTGGCTGCTGAGAGTTGTATTGAAGGGTGCCGTGTTTGACGATCTTGGGGAGAAGCAGGGTATACAGACACCTCCGCTCCTGTATCGACGAGGTATGAAACACCAGATTTGCGGTCCTCGACTGAAAGCGTGTTGTTTCCCTGAGGAGAGCCAGCTGCTGCCACGCCTAGCGACTGGCCTTGTCGTTTCGACTTCTGGAGAAGTGATGCAAACTTGCATCCAGGTTGACAATTGCGTGCATGTGGGCCGAATTTGGTATGGTAGAAACAAACTGGGGCTGGTGGAGATGCTGTGTTTGTTCCCGGGCGACGAGAGTTTTGAGCATGGGACCTGAACCTAATGGACTCCACCCATGCAGGAGACGGTTGGTCGGTAGCATGTGCACCTGCTGGATGTTAGTACCAGAACGCGCTTCCCAAACCCGATCGGCAGCCTCTGCCAGTTTTTCCAAATCATCGAAGTCCTGACCTGCAATGATGGTGCGGACATCGGCAGGTAGGTTGAGAGGAACAATGCTCTTTTGAGGGTTTGAGGATCATCGTTTAATGTGTTGATCTTTCGTAACAGGGCAGTGGGGCTTCCTATCGCCTAGACCGTTTAGGTTTAACAGCTCACTGTCTCGTTGAGCTTGAGATTTGCCAAATGCTTTGATCAGAGCTCTTTTGAGACTTTTGTATTTCTCAGATTCTGGGGGCTTACTAGCACATCATGCACCTCTTCAGCAGTTTTGAAATCCAGTGCACTGACAACATAGTCATATTTTGTCTGGTCTTGTGTGATGTTCTTTGTGCCGAACTGGGCTTCCACTCTAGCAAACCAGATCTCTGGGGAGGAGATCCAAAATTCAGGCAGCTTGACAGATACTGCATTGACCTGGCTGCTTGGTTGTAGGGAATGCAGTTGGCTAGCTAGGCAGCAAGTAGCGACTGGTCGATTGGGTCTGGGGTTGAGACATGTTGAATGTTGCAAAATAACTCTAAATCTAGATCTGATCCTAACTGACTGTACGACGTGTAGTGGGTGTGCTAGATCTAGATCTTGTAGCAGTACTAAAATCTAGATCTATAAAGTGCAAAGTAAGCAGAGAGTAGAGAGAGGTAGATCTACCGTGGGGCCAAGGGTAGATCTAGATCTAGATTTTTAAACTGGACGAGTTCAGAATCGGGGTCACCAATTTAGCATCAAAAAGTCACGTAGAACGATAATATTCTTTACGTTATGTAAATTTAATGGCAATAAACAATAACATGGAATATCAAGGTCGTGCACGTTAACTTAATTCAGTAGCAGTGATATTTTTGTGTAAACCTCAGTCACTCATTCAAGTCAGTCCTAGCAGTTCCAAAAGGTCAACAAAGCTTAGAACATGAGGATTCCAGATATATGACTTTAAGAGATAGCAAAGGACTGTGGGGCAAGTAAATTAGCTTTAAAAGTCATATTTTTCAGTCAAGGGGCATAACTGTGAAAATTTAGGTCCAACGCCAGTACGTAATGTTACGTGAACTGCTCACGTCCGTCGACCGAGGTTTCTGGCGTTTATTTAGTGACGTAACGCTTTGGACATCTGGTTTGGAGAGTTCCCTGACTTTTCCCTAGTTCTCAATAAGGGCGTGGAGCGACGGCCGGTGCCTTACCGGTGATCAGATGACTTCGCGCGATCCGGATCGTGTGGATGATGAAACCCAATGCCTTTTGTCCCGTTTTTTTGTAAATTCTGTGATTGTACGCCTTTATACTATCCTTGTTACGGGTTTGGTGTGTACTCATTCTGCTCAAACTGGTACGGTAAACTTCACGACTTATAGTTTTAACGAGTGAGGATGCGATACGCATAGGCCGATACTTTTCTCAATAGAGAGAGAGAGATGCACCAGCAACAATACCCTCGCCGAAAAGAAAAGCGTTTTTGACGACAATTGTTCCTTTCTCCCCGTACAAGTCCCCACCCCCTCTCATCACTTCTCCGCTACTCCTGTCATCACCCACCGCCCCCCTCTAACTATCTACAGTCACATAGAGCCCTCCACAGACTAGCACAAACTTGTCTTTATCGATCGATAATTGCTTCATGGAATACGGACGGGATGGGAGCGGTGGCTGGCAAATCTTGAACTCTACTTGAACCTGTGCTATTAGTATTATTTTCTTCTCTCTCTCGTTGAAATGCTTTTAGTAATATTGTATTGTTATGCCAAGGAGACTGTGCATAGTGAGACGAAAAGTCACTATCATTGTAATGGACTTCTTAACCTCCCGTATTGCCACTATCTTGTCTTTATTTATTAGAACATAATAAATCATGAAAGCCTATTGATTGCCGGACTTCTTTACATAAGTTTCACTAACGATAAGCCAAAGCAGGTTTTGCTAATGCAACCGAATCAACCTGAATGGTCTCCAATCTAACCTGATCACAGTCTCCTTTTCTGATGTCCGATCATCGTCTACATTTTTGCATGGCCGTAAGAATCTTCAGAAAACAAAATGTTCCGCAAAGCCAACCAGACAATTTAAAAACAAAAATTTCATGATTTCCCGATTGGCTTACACGAGATGAACTACTTGACAATAGCTCGACGCACATTACCGTTATTAGATCTCAGATCGAAAAAATATTTTTTTTGTCCAACCATGAGGTTTCAAGACTGCCAGTAGTCTCATGGTATTCTCACTCTCATTTAGAGTTACCTATGATTTTTTTTTCGTGTCTTTTACAGAATATATGGTGGTAGGAATAATGCTTTCTTCACTCCAGATCAAAAACGGCGCTTTCTTACGTATTTTTCAACTGTTTTTTTCAGCTATTACTGTGTGTTCATTTGTAGACATCAGTTGTTACATAATAACGAAAATCTGAAACCTGCCTCACGTGATCACTGCAAAAGATAAAAAATATTTAGGACTCGCCAAATTTTCTTTGACCAATTCTCTTCCACATGGAATTAAAGAAAAACAGAATAAAAGGTCGTTGACCTCACCTACCTTAAGGTGAAAAGGGACTTATTAAAAAGAGGGAAATGCCGTCTGTCTGGATTGCTGACGCTCACACCCAAAAAATATTCACAAAACACACAAATTGAAAGCAAATTTCACAATATTATGTTTTTTATATCTGCGATGTCAAAGCTATACATGGACCAAATGTTAAGAAGATTCATCAATTAGACTTTAAGAAAAATTAATTGAAGAGTTCAAATTATCATTGGGTCCCATTTTTGTGAAACCTGCCATATAGATGTTAGATCTGATCTAGATCTAGATCATAGATGTTCTTGAGTGGTGTAATGTCATTCATGGCTATAACATCACAGTACAGCTTGTCAGTTCTATAACAACTGTTTGATATGTCTTGTTACCCCAAGAAAAGGGCTGCCCTTTTATTAAGGGCGTATTGCAGTTAGCCCGTGAAGTGTTCAGGCCCTATATTTAGGGCTGCAGTCATGGCACGGGAAACGCGCAGATCCTATATTAAGGGCCAGACATCTAGTCTTTTTTATGGAAATTTCCACTTTCCTTACATGGTTTATGATGTAGTTTGACCTTTGAGTTGATAGTTAAACAACAGCAAATGAGATTACAATTTATTTTAAGCTTGTGCTTTCCCGGTAGCTTTGTATCATTCAAGTCAAAATGACGTTTTTCCGTTCAACACTCTTTACAAGTCTAAGTTGATTACATTTATTATCGCTGCTATTGTTTAGTCCTTAGTTTAAGTTTCTCTTGTTCCAATAACATCTCAATATGAATTCTTTATTCTTTCAACTTATAGGAAATGTATGTTTTATAGGTCTTTCACATCTGTAAACCTGAACTCATTGTTCAAACTAAGTCTAAATCCTAGCTTCACCCGTTGCACACACTTGTTTTTTCATGCAAATGGCAGTAAGAAGGTCACTTTTCGGTAAAACTGTGAGCTCTACTTGGGCTAAAAAGCTATCTTTATTTCAATAAAAATTCTCTGGCATGATCACACTTTAGTACCGCCGGGCAGTATCGAACTTGAAAATAGTGAAACGATACTGTTGGCAATGTATCGGGACCTGACTCACGGAAAAACATATACCGCGCACAATCATGATCTGATTCTCTCGCCACTGACCGCGATGCAGGCTAGCCTATCATGATAGTGATCCTCTCCTCTCACTTCTCTCAAGCCTTAGTGACCGAGTCTGACATGGCTGTTGGACACTTAACGGTGCTGAAGTGCGATTACCACTCGCCATTCTGTGACGCCTTCCCTACATCTCCTCTAGGTCGTTAAATACATTTATACTGCTTGTGTTGATTTTGTCACACTCTTTAAGATAGCTGATTAACGCAATTCTTGTTTCCTGATGATGGCGGGGAATATTAATAATATTATTATTTATCTCCTTACTGGTTCTGTTTCGCAGTTTTATCATGTTCTTGAGAAAAGTGTGGGGAGTTAAGGGGGTTTGTAACGTCATTGGCATGGGAAGCGCAGGCCAGACAGATTTAGGGCCAAACACCTAGGCTTCTTGAATGGAAATTTCCACTTTTCTTAAATGGTTTATGACATAGTTTGACCTTTGAGTTCATAGTTAAACAACCGCCAATGAGATTACAATTTATTTTAAGCTTGTAGCTTTCCTGGTAACTCGCTATCATTCGTCAAAGTGACGCTTTCTCATTCAACAACACACTTCGTGCAAGCTGAGTCGATAACACGGCTATATATCTGCTATTGTTTAGTCCTTAATTTAAGTTTCTCTTGTTGCAATAGCATCTCAATATGAATTCCTTATTTCATGAATTCCATGTTTTATAGGTCTTTGATCATCTATAGACGTAAAATCATTGTTCAAACTAAGTCTAAATTCTAACTTCACCCTTTGCACACACTCGTTTTTTTCATGCAAATGGCTGGGGCAACCCCTTACTGTAAGAAGTTCACTTCCGGTAACATTGCGAGCTCTACTAGGGTTAAAACAAACAACCAAAATGTTTCACAGTCATCTTCCCAAGTCAGTCGTCTCTCTACTAGCGGGTAGTTGGCGGGCTCTGCTAGTAGGTCTTACTTCTTTTCTTTCCATCTTTTTTCACTTATCTTTCATCTTGCTGTTTCCTCTTAATCTCCCTGAGAAGATCACTGCAATGGTGGATGGGATAAATTTCAAAGAAACAAACAAACAACAAATCTCTCTATTATTACTCCCGCTTTAGCACCGCAACTGCATATTCCCCATTATTATGCCTATGGTCATGGGTGTTAAAATAGGAGTAATAAATAAGTAAATAAGAAGACAATTTGAACCAACGCTTGCTTGGCCCAAGTTGTTTCCTATTATTACTCCCACTTTTAGCACCGCCGCAATATATTTTCAACTTCATTTACTATGGTCAGCGGTGCTAATCTGAGAGTAATAAAAGAGGGCAATGACTGGAGAACAAACACGTGAAAGTCAGAAGCCCTTCATAATGCGGTGCTCTAGCGAACGAGGAGAATGAGAGAGTGAAAGAGTGCTATTGGGACCATGCCCAGTATCGAGCATAAACCTGATTTGTAATCGTATTCAAGGTGAAATCTTGGCGGTGTTGAAGTGCGATTATCCTAATTCTCTATATGTCAATAAAAGCCTTAAATTACCAAAAAAATTTTTATTCCATACAATAATAACTAGCAAGGAGATTCTATCTAGTATCTGTTGTGATTGTGCTTTGTCTCATAGTGGGTGGTTGTTTTGCTGTAAAATGTAGCTAAGCTGATGTTACAGTGTTAAAAGTTGATGTTATAAGGAAACATACTGGACATTTGGCATCAACCAGTCAAAATTTAAATACAATGGTTGGGTCATATTTATTACACAATGCCTCTGCATTGTAAGATGTAGCTAAGCTGATGTTACAGTGTTATAAGTTGATGTCATAAGGAAACATACTGGACATTCCTTTGGCATCAACCAGTCAAAATTCACAGTTCATAAATACAATGGATGGGTCATATTTATTACACAATGCCTCTCAGACGATGGCCTGTTTTTAGATCTTCCAATGCCATAGGATGATTTATTGACACAAATAGTTTCCTTTCTATTACATGACATCACATAGCTGTGTTCTAGAGCTAATTATTTATGAGAGAAAAATGACAACTCTTATCAATCACCATCCGTAGGCCATGCTTATGTGTGTATTAATTGCAAAAAATTGGTAGGATTAAGTTTTTAGGCAGGTTTATAGGTGGCACCGGCTGTACTGCCTGTTGGTGCTAAAGTATGATTTATGCGAAAGTAACAATTTGGTTATCCTGCAATTTAGCAGTGTCCAAGAAATAATTTAGATCTACATTTAGAATGATGGCATGGATCATTGTACGCACCAGTCCAACCACACAATTTTGCAGCACCAATTACTTTGTGATCGACCCGACATGTAATACTGTAATAAAGTCAGCGATTGAACTTTATTGTATAGCTTACATCCGCACATGCTTTTTGTCTTTTGATCATTATCATTTGATCAGCACAGACTGGATATTTTTCTAGAAAACACCAAAGGATTTCAAGACTTTATAAGGTAAGCAAGTTGTCCGTCATTGTTATTTTTAGCTAGTGACAGGAAGCTGTTTTATGCACATCTTTAAAGACCTCCAAACAGTCTAATTTTAATGGCAACGAATGAAATGTATATAGACGCTGAGAGCATGGTCTGTGTCACTAGCCTGTGTAATGCTGTGCAATGGGACCGGTCCAATTTTGTGGAATGAGTTCCTTAATCGGGAACTCTCTAAGGATATAATAAGAGATTTTTTAAAGGGGTGAAATAAAAAGTTTGGGATTCATTTTTGTGGCGAAAGGAAGAAAGATAGAGTGGATTTGAGACTTTCTTTTCAGTTCCAGCACTCATTTGTTGGCTATGCCTACTGTTTGAGAGGGGTTATGGTCATTTCAGCCAATCTGACACTGTGAAACTCGAGACAACGCACTGTACAGTTTGAACACGAGGTCTATGACAACAGTCTGTGTGACACATCGGACTGGGACCAACCATCTTTCTAGCATTGACTTTTCTATGTTATTTATTGAATGATGTTGAACAACAGTTGTGGTACATTATATGTAATATTGACCATATTTCCAAACATGGAATATAGTAAGGTTATTATGTTTATTTGTACACTGCATAGATGCTGTATAATAACGGACTCATTGTAAATTTAAAAAAAGAAATGTGTCACAAGGATGGTATACGTGTCAGTGATGGTATACAATGCCTGTTTGTTATCACTGAAGTAAAAATGAAAATAAATAAGATCCAATCCTGTAAAAAAATAATAAATAAAACCTTGGTGTGTTACTTCCCTTGTATGTACTGATTTCCATCATATGTGTCATGTTTATTTATATAAAGTAACAGGTTCGTAAAGAGAGTTATGGAAGCGAGGCTAAGGACAAATGGAAAAGATCTGTCACAATCCCTAAAGACTGACCCTAACCCAAAGACAGGTCCCTCCGGCATCTCATCCTAACAGCTGTGTTGCCAGGAAATAGCGAGAGTTTGGTCCTTTCAAAAATCAAATTTTTAATTCAATCCACATGACAATAATGACCAAAGAATACAATGGCTGCTGTCCGGAGTTGTTAAAGAAGAGTCATTGGAAGATCTAGACGGATTATTGTGTATAACATGAATATATTTCGATGGAAATTAAAGTCATGGTGTCTGAAGGCAGTTTGACATAAATGTTTTGTTTACTCACTTGGATATTTTCAATGCTGTGCCTGACTATGGAGCTTCTATCATGTTGGGATTGGTCTGTACTATGTCAATCCGATTCGGGGTTTGGGTTTTTATCTCTTTTTGATCGGGAATTTATGTTTTTGTACTGAAAATCTTCGATGATGTAATTGAAGGGATCATTTCAAAATTGTGCCTATGTCCACTTTTGTGAAAAACGAAAAAGAGAGATAATCCTAGTATGAAAGTGATATGGTGGAAACCAGACCTGCCAACTGTTCCGATTTTATCGGGAAATTCCCGATTTGGAACCCCCATTCTCGACATCCCGATATGGCCGCAATATTCCCGATATTTTGTTCTCGAGAGTGAAAAATTATTTTGGTGAAGAAAATTGTGAATTATAATTTCTACTAAGCTCTACTAAGTATTAGGGTTATAATCGTACTTGGAAGAAATATTCGAAGACAATAAAACCTTTTTGGTTCGATACTAAATATAAATAGTTTCATTGATAGTAATCGTAGATTACATTCAGTGATTTTGAGTACTCGATATTCACCTATTAATGCTGTTTGGCTTCTGCTTTGTTAGGTTTAAATTGTAATCTTTTAAATATAGTCTATTATCATTCTTTCACAGTTTCAGTCTCTTTCCTTTGTTTACGAAGCTGATGACTGACTCATATTATTTTCTATATCTAGCGCGCTTTCTTAATTGTGACTGTTTTCTTCGTGTTTTCTTCGAATCTTACCTGGATTATATTTTTGATTAATTTTACCTTCGTTTTGGATTTATTCAATCCCAATTTATTAATTAATTTACTGCTGTTTTTATAATTTACTGTGTCTAAAATTGGAATACTAGGCTCTACAACTGAGATCTAGATCTAGATAATATATAAACGTTTTATCTCGAATTTCAAATTGGGCATGGATCGATTTCTGAAAAACAAGGCTTTTGGAAATAGAACATTCAAAAGATGTGGAACCTACCTCTAGATCTAGTTGTAATACTAATAGTTCTCAACCAAGCAAGAAACCTAAACCAAGTGTTAAATTTCGGGAGGAATATAGGAAGGAATGGCCATGCATTAAACCTGTTGTGAAAGGGGAGAGCTTTGCACATTGTGTACTTTGTGGTTTAGATGTTAGCATTGCCAGTGGTGGGAAGGATGACATCAGAAAACATGTGAAAACTGCAAAGCATGCTACTGCAGTTGATAGTCTATCCAGTAGGAATATCAGTGGCTTCATGACCAAGGACAGCGATTGCTCTGTGATTAGGGCAGAGGTTTTATGGACAAAATTTATTTTTGAGAACAATTTGCTTGTCTCGGTTAGTAATCAGTTCGGGACTCTGTTAAGAAGAGTAAGAGAAATGTGCCCAGATTCGGAAATCGCCTAAGAAATTTGTTTGTGGTCGCACAAAAACAATGGCGATAGCATAGGGGGTGCACCGTCCGTTATTGCAAATGTGAATCGATCGACATGTCACGATTCAAAAATATTCATTTTCCCTATTTTGTCCCTGAGAAAGTTGGCAAGTCTGGAAAATGTATAATCACATTTTAAGTCGTTTGGAACTTGGAATTCCCAAAGTCGTCTTTGCCTAAGTCTATTGTTTTTTGGCATTTTTCTCTAAATGATGTAATTGTGCCTGAGGCACCTTTTTTTTGGGGAGGGGGAGGGTTGGCTGGGGCTAATGGTAGGTCCTATTTCTGTCCTCCCACTCTTTCTCTTAATCTCACCTTTTCACCTTTCTTTTCATCTTGCTGCTTCCTCTCAGTTCACCCTGAGATCACGGCATATGGTGGACAAGGGAAAAACAAATCGCTTTTTTTAAGTGCCATCATTCAGAGAGTTGAACCATATCTTTTGAAAGTATTGGGGCCAGAAGCAAAACATATTAAAAATTATGCTTTAAGTTATATGTTGACATGATCTTCTTATGTTGTTGGTACCTGTATTTGGTTTCTCTTTTCCCTCTGGTTTGTGTTTTGTTTCAACTGGTTTTTTGTATTATTACTTTTTGTCCCCTTCCTGTTACATTCATGTTTCTGGCTACATTTCCATGTCGTATTTTTGCCCCCTCCAGTAGAACATGACTCCACAAAAACGAATGACCTATTCCGAGGAAGCCATGCAGGCAGCATGTATTAGTGTGAGAGATGACAAGAAAAGCCTGAGAGAGGCGGGATTGTTGCATGGGGTTCCCTTTTCAACTTTGAGGGACCGTTTGAACGGGCGGAAGCCTTACAAAGAGGTACATATGTACTTTGTTGCTGTTACTAGTTTTGTGTGATTCTGCTTTTTATTTGGTAAAATTTGTAGAATGGGTCATGCTGCCCCATATTCAGCACAATATGTTTTCATATTTTGTGTTCTCGCTTGTCTCAATTTTAATTATCAATGCTAGAACACTGTACAGTCTTGTCTATCATGATAAAATCAAGGTGAATACTCAGAACAGTCTCTTTTATGCCTTTTTCACAGGTAAAGCGGACTGTCTTCAGCAGTGAAATGGAAGACAAGATTGTTGCCTGGGTGGAGGAATCGGCCAAGAGAGGCCTTGACAGGACCAAGACCAAGCATTCCGTGCTGTCCTCCATCCAAGAAGTCTTGTGCCAACAGCCGGAGAAGCAAACAACTCCCTTCAGAGACAACAGACCAGGGAAGTCCTGGTGGAGCTCCTTTATGAAAAGACACCCGCAGTTGACAGTGCAGAACCCTCAAGCACTGAGTCTCAAAGAGCTGTTGTCACAGAGGAAACACTGAGGAGTGGTTCAAGACTGCCTATGAAGACATTGATTCTACCTTTACCGCAGCCTCTGCTTTGCCTGCATCCATGGAATCTTCTATTTCTTCCTGCATCACCACTGTCGTACCTCATTCTTCTCACTGTGACCATGCTCAATTACAATTAGATCTGCAAAAAGAATTAAAATCCACCACTACTGACAAATTGACTGATTTAGAAAAACTGGACAGACTGCTTGACTTGACTGCAAAATTTGGACTTAGCAAGCTGATTGAGTACCGGACATTACACGACACTGGCCTTGAAACAACTGACACTGAGCAGCGACAATTCCATGTTTTATATTCAAGATTCAGGACATTGCTTAGTGACAGTGACACAACTAAACAGGACGAAGACAATAAAAATAAAACAAGTCTTATAGTACAACCACCCACGATAGACTCCTCAGACACGTGTCATAAATTTGTAATGGTAACAGACATTGAGGAGAAGAAACAGGATAAGGAGGTTGAGAAGGAGCAAAGTTTACAAAGGAAAAGAGCGGAGAAAAGAAAGAGAACTCAGGAAAATTAAAGAGGAAGCAAGAACAAGAGAAAGAGAAAAAGGAAACTGAGGCGAAAAGAAATGAAAAAAGAAAGAATAAAGGAGTTAGAAAAAGGAAGGTAAAAAAAAACATGCGCTGAGGAGTGCTCTTCCTATGACAATGATGTATTATCAATTTCGAAAGTTGACTGTGACATCGACATGCTACAATACGGGACATTGTAATGACAATGGTTTGAATGATATTACAGTAGAAGTAATCTAAGACCCTAACACCCCAGTCTGCCTGCCTACTGCGCCATTATTTCAGGAAGCGTCATTTTTTTCTATAATGGATTAACCCATTAACAACACACCCAGACTGGCTAACATCCTGATTTTTATCAGACACCTAATTGTTTAAAATTGTCTACACAGATGTCTCTTTTCATAGATTTCGAATATGAAGGCGTTTCAGTTAAACCAGATGTGTGTGTAGATGATCGGGCCATGTTTCTCAGCTCTAATATATATAAGTGTTGCCAGCAAACTGTCTTTCCCTGCCAGATGGCAAGGGGCCAATATCATCCACATGGACCTATCAAACAATGGCCATAGTCTAGCGGAGGTCATTTTTACTCTACCTATGGGATAGCTTGGCGTCACAGTGTAGGCAACATGAACGATGGTCTAAATTCATCATTTCTTAATGTACATTACGTTCACAATTGAGGTTGATCACTGTCAGTCAAATCAAAATATATCCCCAGCCAATGATTTGTTGCGTGCTTGCCAGGAAGGAATAGATGGCCATTGGCTACATAAAGTTATGTCACCTGCAAGGTTTCATGTCCCTTGATAGATGTTTATTACATGATTGGTAGGTTGGGTAAGAATTAGATTTAAGCATGGTCATAGCCTTTCTTTTTGCTTCAAGGTTTGATTATCTCTTTTGAAGTTCGCTTACTATACCAGTCTGCCTTTGCCAAGATTTTTTGATCTGTCAAGGGGTGGGTTCTTGGACCGCTGCTACTGTATTTGTACATTGATCCAAATGTTTGTTCAGGTTGTTTGAGAGAGAAAGATGGTGATTTACTTGAAATATTGTGTTACTTTTTCTCTCTCAGAATTAAGTTGCTTTGAAATAGATTGAAAAAAGTTGTTAGTCCCATTCTTTTCCTCATCCCTTCTTTGTTGTGTGATGGTGTAATCCAAGGATGTTTGGTTGATAAACTGTATGTTTCTCATGGAAATATTTATTTATATGTGCTATATTGGTGCTGATACTGTTTATTGTTCTTCTTGATTCTGAAATAAAACATTGAAAACAATACCTTTCTCAAAGTCAAAGTGTCATTTACTTTATTATTACTACTTTAACATTAACGATCCTTTACTAGTTAAAAGTAAAAATGTTCTCAAAAATGGGTGTGCTATGAGGGTAGGCTTTCAGTGCGATGACACCAGAATTAGTATAAGTAAGCAGGAAAGCTCCTTTGTAGAGGCCTTGTGGCGAAACCATAGTGTTAAGAAATTGAATTACGATTGCACTCATTGAAGACCCCTAGAAGCCCAGTGTCTTTCCCGAGGAACACAACGCTGGACCTAGTATTGATAGCATTCGAATGCAAGACTTCATGATACCAAGTCTGGCAGCATAACCACTTGCCAAGTGACTGCAATCATCGCCACTGATGACACCCGACACTGCCCAAAAATGTGCAATGGGACTAGGACTCGTTTTAAGACAAATTAGATTGCTCAGCTACAACAACATGTCGCACACACTTTATCGTTCCACTTATTGCACAAGAGAAGATACAGAAGAGTAACACTTAAACTTAAACGTTTGTGAATGGGACTAATAAACAGGAAAGAGAGCCTTCTAGATTGCAGTACACTCAATATATAAATAGGCACCAGTCTTGTGTAATGATCATATTGTAATGATTGATGCCATCACTAACGCTATTTTATACTGCATTAATCAGCTTCATTTTCTGTCGTCTGCCTGTCTGTGTGTGTGTGTCTCTCTCTCTCTCTCTCTCTCTCTCTCTCTCTCTCTCTCTCTCTCTCTCTCTCTCTCTCTCTCTCTCTCTCTCTCTCTCTCTCTCTCTCTCTCTCTCTCTCTCTCTCTCTCTCCCCCCCCCTTCCCCCCCCCTTCTCTCACACACACAATTTTGTCCGTCTCTCATCTCTATGTCTCTATTGCTCTCTGTCTCTGCTTCTCTCTATCTCTCTCTTTCTCTCTCTTTTTCTCTCATCATCACACAATTGTCTCTGTCCGTCTCTCATCTCTCTCTCTTGCTCTCTCTCTCTCTCTCTCTCTCTCTCTCTCTCTCTCTCTCTCTCTCTCTCTCTCTCTCTCTCTCTCTCTCTCTTTCTCTCTCTCTCTCTCTCTCTCTCTCTCTCTTCTGTCTCTGTTTGTTTCTCTCTCTTTCTCTCTCTCTCTCTCTCTCCCCTCTCTCTCTCCCTCTCTCTCTCTCTCTCTCTCTCTCTCTCTCTCTCTCTCTCTCTCTCTCTCTCTCTCTCTCTCTCTCTCTCTCTCTCTCTCTCTCTCTCTCTCTCTCTTTTTCTCTCTTCCTCCCTCCCTCCCTCCCACCCTTTCTCTCTCCCTTTTTCTCTCTCACACACACACAATTGTGTCCGTCTGTGGCACAGTGAGTTTTTTGTGTTTGTTTTATAATCTGCTTTGACATCCCAATATCATAAGATGCCCATTGCATCCACCCTATGACAAAGCTAATAATTTCAAATCACATGAACCTGTTATAATTGCAGTAGTAGCATCAACACGCCACAATAGTTACCTCATGTACAAGATTTCATAACCCTTCTTCTATGTCAAATGGTAGCTTTCGTCTTCTGCCTCTGCTGCAATTTGAATAAATAAATAAAAAAGGACAACTGTGTTGAGTAATGAAATATATGCAGCGGACACCTGATAATATCTCAACATCGACAGGCCAGGCATTATTATGTCTTATAAGTATAAGAACCTGTCAAGATAAGAGGAAAGATTAAATTTAAATTATGATGATTTTTAGGATCCCCATTTGACATGTAATGATGGTAAATATAGAGACAGGGAGGATTGCAAGGCTTCGCAAAGCATGTGCTGTGCAGTAGTATTAAGCTCCTGTTTTTCCATGAGTACACAATATGTGACGTGTAAATGATTACAATGGAAGTTTACTAAGTTGTTTCCATGTGTGGGTCATGTGTTGTGCATGATGCATGATACACCTAAGTTAAATTTCCATATATATGTACATCGTTTTTACTCACGCATTACGTACACATGGAAAAGTGACTTTGGCGTGAGTTAGAAGAAAGTAAAGAGCATCTGTTCTATATACAACGAAATTGAACCCCTACCTCTGGGAACATAATAAATTGATATCTATTGTATGTCTACTACACCTGAGATACAACAGGGTTAGTTGATCCTGCTGAAAGCGAGTTGCAGTGCTGTAAATGACGTACAAAATACATATCAGCCTTAAAAGTACTGAAAGTGAGAGGGGTTGGATTTACATGAAACAAACCGACATTGGAGGTGGGAATGGAAATATGATGTTATCATAAGAGGCATGCCTTTATACATACATGTACATGTATTATATAGAGACATAATAGAAAACAAAACTTTAAAATAATATTGACTAAAAAAAAGGATGACATCAGTGGTGCCATTTGTACAGCAGAGGGAACAAAACATTCCTTTACATATGTGTGCAAGTGCAGTGACAAGAGTGTGGAATTTGTAATGTTGTTTTTATGTTTAAATCATACTCATAGATAAAATTAAGACTTGTTTGATTTTTACTTCATTCAGGTAGAAGCTGCTCTGACAACAGATCCAGACAATGATGAACTCCTGAAGTTACAAAAAGACTTGCAGGTGGGTAGATGATTTTAACTTATGTTGAGTTTTTTTTATCACTGTTTTCTGTTAAGTCAGCAGTATACTTTGATCAGTCATTATATCTCAACATGTATTTACTGGGAGTATGTCTTTTGTATTGATTTTGTTGCTATATTTTTATATTGTTTTTTATCTCTTTCATAACCAAGTGAATACGCATAAGTATGCAGCATGTTTTAATAATCTGAGTACATTACTTTACAGCCTTATTCAGACTTGCCAATAAATAAAGATTACAGCATCCCTGTATGGTTGTTATTACACTATACATGTATTAGTTTCCTTTATAATATGTAGCCTACATAGAAATTTTCAAATATGTTTCATGTTTCAAAGCACATCATGAAGTCTACCTTTTTTTCTAGGATTTTATATATAACGATAGTATGAGTACGGTATCTGGAAATCTATATGGATTCATTAGTAATAGGCTATCCTCCGTTAATTTACCTTAACTTTTAGAGAGCATACTATACTGATGATATAGACAAACAGCACAAATATGGAACTCATTTATAACTTTTGTTCCACAAAAGCACCCACAAGGCACCCCGATTATTAGATTGAGTCAGTACTCAATACTGAGGTTACACAGGTTTTCCATGAACAATGCTATTCCAGCATTTTAATCATAAAACTTGTTCAAAGTGACAATTTAGGTGAATGAAAATTGTCTTCAAAGACAGGGAAACAATATAACTTTGAATAATTAAATGTCACTTCTGGTAGAAAAAAAATCTTCAAATGAAAACGATCTCGGGATCATTTAGAATCTTCATGAATTGTATAGATAGCTCAGAGCAATGTATTCCTGTATTATATTTTATTTAGATACTGGTGCACTTTAAATTCAATGTGATTTGTTGGCAGGTCTAGATAATGGTTTCTAAAGACGTATACAGCTTATTTTGTTCTTTTTAAAACAAATTTGAAGCTAAGGTATAGGTTCTTATTTGTTTTTTGTCTCTTTGTCTTGTCATGTTGATGAAGTTGAAAATTACTTTGATGATGTAAATGGGATATGAATAGATTCGAGTGTATTGTTTACGAGGATGTGAGTGATAGTGTAATGCTAACTAGTATCAATGGATGAACTCATGCCTCGAAATGTCTCTTTAGAGTCATATGATGAGATTTGTGGGATATGAATGTGTCTTCCGTATTTCTCATTTGGATCGTGAAAACTTCTAGTTTCATCTTTATCAATGAGTACACACCTGAGGAATGTTGTGTGGGACACAAATGTTGTACACAGCCAATTAATATAAAGCATTAATTGAAAAAGATTCATTTCACAATTATTTCCCTCCTGATCCAGTCAACAATTTATGAATTCCTTATCATGACATGAAATGAGGGAAAAGATGTAAACTATAGCCAAAAAAATGCACAATGATTTGTGAATTAATTTGGCTGATATGACAGGGTGTCTAGCAAGGTCGAAGCCTTGGAAATGTGTTGGAATTTTCATACTTATCTTGGGTTGCATCTTGATGCCCAAGGTATGAAAAAACAGAAAATTGGGCTGTGACAATGAAGAATGCTGCAATATGAATAATTTGGAGTAAGACAGGCGAATCAACATTGAAGGAATGTTGGATGACATTTTATCATATTCATGGCAACAAGGCGCATTAATTTACTGAGCTTACACCTATCATTTCTTTGATTTTTTCCCATGCAAATATATGTAGGGTTTTCCTATTTGTGCCATCAGAAAGTTGTTTAATTTCCTAGGAAGGAAATTTAAAGTTGACGTTTTGCTGGGCACCCTGCATGATTGGCGATGTTAGACTGTAACTGTAAGTGATAGTTGTTATATATAATAATTATATATATATAATAATAGTTATGGACTTATTCCCCTGAAGTTTGCACAGAACAATCCAAATTTAATCCTCTTAGACTCTTGTGTTCTAGATCATGCCCCCTGCAGTCAAAGCATGATAAAAGCCGATGCTGGAATTTTGTGCTAGTAAACTATAACAGGCTCAAGGCGTAAGTATGGGAGCTCACTTACAGACAAAAAGAATAGTTAATATCCAGAAGCTCTTTTTGGTTCTCATTCTTACATTTGATTTATGATCCATGCCCCCACCCCATATTATGTTGAATTTCATATTTTAAGTTTTTAGCAATGAAGTACATTGGTTGAAAGTGAAAGGTTCTGACAATTCAAATTTCTTAGTCGTATGGACAAATATCGTAAGCTCATGAGCTTATAAGAATAATTGAATTCTTATAATTGCTTTTTTAAATGAGACTTATTTTGTAGTGGCATGTGCACTGCACACAAGGTATTAATGTTGTTACCATTGGTTGTCTCTCTTACAGGAAGTGATCAATCTTACCACAGAGCTTATAGCAGGACCTGCAGCTGGCGGTGGCCAAGGAGATGGCGTTGACTCAAGCATTGCGGCTGCTGCTGACTTGGACACAGAGCTGGAAGACGAGTCTTCCTCTCTGGCTGCTTGGAAAGTGGGAGACAAATGCTTGGCTTTGTACGAGGGTGACGCACAGTAAGTTCTTCATTCAAATTTCAAGAGAATAGATGCTCCTGCTTCTAAGTGTGATTGCTACAATAGTTTTCATTCACTCATTTGTTCTCTTTGCTTCTGTATTGTGGAGACACTGTTTTTTTATCAAAATTTTCAATGCTAAGAGCTGCAATGACAAGAAAGAATGCAGAGTTTGTTGAAGACCCAACATTTTATAAGCTTTCTCCCCTAAATGTAGAATTTATCATTTTGTGTACCATGCTTTTTGAACACATGTCATTCATGCTGATAAAAAATAACCCAGCTGCTTTGTTTCTTTTTTTGGCACGCCATTTTTTTCCTGTCTATCTTATGTTCTGATTATATCATCCTTATCTCTTTGTCAACTATTTAAGTTCAAAGATTAGGAATAATTGTTTTGGCTATAACCTGTATTCTGTAGTGTTCTTTTTTTAATTTGCGTTATTGGCATTTCCTGGCAATGATATTTTACAAATGGCATTGTTTTGCATTGTGTCCTGTTGAAACTTTAAAGAGCTCTCTCTTTCTAGCTTGATAATAAGCTGTATATGCAGGGAGGGGTTGCTTTGTCTGTTGCTTTTATACGCCAAAAAATGTTGCGGGAAGATATTCTTGTCTGCTGCCAGTTGGAAGGCCTGATGTAATGGGATATTGTATGATGCCGTTGCCAGGATCTCCTCGACTCCATTGAACCATGTCTTTCTTTGCGGTCCTAGCCTTGTTGTCTTTGCAAACCACTGGGTTCCGTTTTGGATGGATATAATAATAGGTATTTTTGATAGATGGCTTGCAACATGAAAAGGAAAATGATTGTAATGTGAGTGACAACATATGACAAAAAACACATTTGCGAAACCCTGTGGTTTGGGTTCAGCGTATTTCTAAAGAAAATGTTATCTATCTGCCAGCGCCACGGGGCTGAAGGTTGTTTGTTTTTTTTTGCTAGCTTACACTGTTTAAACATAGTCGACTCCGGTTTATCGTAAATCGGTTAATCACAATTGCCGTTTAATTGCAATTTTTCCCAAGAAACGGATTTAATTCTATATGAAAGTCACTGGTTAATTGCAACTCACTTCAGATAATCACAACCCGGTGACACCTTGGCTCAGAATTTTGGTCAGCTTTTTTCTAATTTCACTCTTTGCTAAATGATGATCCCATGTCTACGTTGCTATTATTACCTAACAACATTAAGATACAAAAGTCTTACACTGGTTGTGGGTCTAGCGGACAGTAAAAGGCACAATCTGCCGTGCATAGAGATGACTCAGACAGCTCAACGCAAACAATTGCATCGTCTCATCACCGGAGACATACGTCATGGTTGTAGACTATTAGCAACTGACTATTGGATTGTTTTTTATTACACAATCAAAAGACTTTGTCTCCTTGCTGGTGAGGACAAATCTAACTAAAGCATGGACTTGTGTCTTGATGTCTGCCGCCTGTCGCAGATTAGCAAAGAGGATGCAATATATCAGTTGTGTGAGTGATTGTAACGAATCATATTGAAGTGTGCATACACCCAATGGTTAGCGTGGAAATGATTTGTATATAATCACTTTTGTCATCTGGCTGGATACGAGAAATGTAACATTGATTGTCATATTATCTTCAAGTAGTGAAATGACCCTAGATTACTGGGCCCAGGGTGATATCCAGTTTATTGCAACTTCGGATAATCACAACTTCAGATAATCACAACAATTTTCCTGCTCCCGTCGTGTTACGATTAACCAGAGTCGATTGTATATATATATATATATGTATAGCACATGCCTTCACTATAGTACTATCAAGAGAATGTGAGTCATTAAATGAGTTTTGGAACTGAATGATGTCCTGACCTACAAATCTTCTGGCTCCTATAGTACTTATATGAGTTTCTCATTGAAATATTGATGATATGGCATTTTTTGTGTATATATGAAAAGGATATACAAAATATATAAAAATCAATCCTAACAATAACAGTTAAAATGTTCATATCATGTTGAAAACATGAAACTCTTACCTGTATTTTTTTTCCCCCCAGACATTATGAGGCAGTGATTGAAGAAGTTCTAGAAGATGGAACATGTACCGTAACATTCACTGATTACAACAACAGTACCATATGTCCAGTAAGATTTCACAGCCATTTTGGACTTTTTAAAAAAGAAATAAAATGTTTTTTTTGTGTTTTGGATATGTACAGGTTTTTTTGTGTGGGCTTTTGTTTAGATTGGGATTATTTTTAACCATTTCGGGTCTAAAAGAGGTTACTCTTATAGTCTAAAGGTCAGGAGACGATTGTTTTGACTTTGAATTTTTTGGTGTATAATGTTACTGGTTTGTTCTTTTCTATTTGGAGCAGTTAAATGATTTAGGCATAATCCAATGTTGTGGGAAAGGAGAGGTAACAGATCATATCAGTACTCAGATGTTTAGCTCATACTGCCAATCTGTCCCATGATGCATTGCGCGATTTCCCAGATAGGTGGTAACTCTTTTGCATGGCTGTTTTTTACTTGTGCTATTCATTGTATAGTGATAGGAGAAGAAGTACGTGCTGACTTAAGCACTTAAATGTTATCTATCTAAACATGTGACTAGATTTATTTAAATATGCATCATAAAATTGTGTGAAATGCAGTTGCTATGGCATCTTCGACATCCTATGCGGGTCATTTTGTGACTTATTCTTGCCAGGCACTGGTGGAGAGCAGAATGCTAGATCTACTTATTCTTATCTTTAAGGCTTCTTGCATTTGCACCCTTACGAACGTCAGAAATCTAGATTGATCAAGGTTGACTATCTTGTATTGCCATAGAATCTAATTCATAATTTTATATCTCTCTTGTCAATAAACATGTTGTATTAGGTTGTAGATCTGGATGAAGATGTTCTTCGGTCCAACGAACGTCAAACAAGTTGCGGAAAAGGACACGAAAAAATAGAATAAATCTGAACTTGCAGTAGGGTTGAAACATTTGTTAGAGAATTTAAGAATTGATAAGAGATTTAACACTGAATTGCATTTTATGATTATTAATCAAAATTTAAAACTACAGGGACATTTAGCTTGTTTATAAAAATAGGAACATGTAGAATGTTATATTTATTATTTCTATTTTTTGTTATTATCGTTACTGGTGGTCATCCTGTTCCTTATCCTTCTTCTTTTCATATTATTATAGTAATCATCACCACACATTAGCATTATTATTTATATTATTAGAATGATTATGAACAAGAGTAGAAATGGTAATGGTAGTTATACTGCTTTTGTAATAGCATTATTATTTATGAAGAATGGCGTGAGGTGCTCTCTACCCTCATATTTTACTATTAGTAACTAAGGGATTCAGGCTCCACTCTAAAGAGTTACCACCTATCCGCTTCTGATTCAAGGGCAGATAATTTTGCGCTAAAGCCCCATTCCCATGCATGTACATTCAGCAGCTGCATCCATACAAAAATGATAGTTTTCAGAAGAGCAACTAGTTTTCAGTTTCTTAATTAAACATGGAAATATAGTTATGTATCTCTGAGTTGTCCTTTAATTAGTTTCTTTTATGTTTATTTTTTGCTTTTTACAGATTTCACAGTTGAAGTCCATTGACTATGATTTGAAATATGGCGCCCAGGGGCTGGCATAGGAGATGCCAAGAAATCTAAGTATGTCCTCAAGAATTTTTGTTCTTTGCAATTTAGAAATACAGTCCGCTGCCGTTAATCGGACACAGTCCACCATTCGCGAAGAATGTCGGATTAGACAGTTTGTTTGATTAACAACCTTTCATTTAATTTTACAGAGACAGGTTTGCAGGAGCTGGAATATCACACAGTGTGTAATTATGACATCGCATTTCAACGAGAGACAGAGACAGAGATCTGCATTATGTTTAGGTTAGCAGATCTGGCTGTCTCTGCCGGTCTTCAGAAATGAAAGGTGTAAAAATAGAACACAGGAGTGACGGTGCCTTTATCACCGATGGTCTTTCATGGGTCACAGCTCATTTTAAAGCACAAAGCACAAAATTTGACACCAAGGCCATGTGGTATAGAATACAAGACTATGTAGATTAATCATTGCAAAAGTTCCTGTTTGCTCTGAAATCTCTTGGGTGCGCTGTGTGTTGGATTGACAACAGGATAACTACAAAGTATTAAATTGTTGCCGAAAATGAGTGTCCTGAGTTGGAATAATGAATTGTCGGATCTCTCAAAGAGAACAAAGAGATATTTATTTTGTTCCCAGATTGGACTGTTCTTCCGATTAATGGGGGCAGACTGTAAATGTATTTGGATTCTATATACTAGTACCAGTATTTTCTTGACACAGTCAATTTTAAATCTATTTCATCAAAATGTTGTTGAATTGTACCCAGATAACTGTTTTGTTTGAAATGTGTTCTCTTTTAAATTTGTTTTCTTTTAAAAGGAAGAAAAAAACGTTCTACTGGCATGAGCATTTTTGTGCCAATTGTTGCATGTTTAAAATATAATACATAGGTATAAATGTTTCTGGTTGGGAGTCTAAATGGCAAGTTAAATTATTGATTACAAAGATTTCTTTTTTTCCTTTTTTGTTTTGTTTTGATTTTACACGTTCTGCAGAAAAACCAATAGTTACTGACATTTTTTTGTTTGTTTCCAATTTGTTGTAAGTCATTGTCTTCGTTATTATTACAGGAAAGATTTGATAGCAGAGCAAAGAGAGTACAAACGTAAAAAGGCACAAAAGAAAGCTCAGAGAATGAAGCAGATGGACGAGGAACACGAGTCAGAGAAAAACAAATGGCTTGACTTTAATATTAAGGTTTGTTTCTTGAAATGGAGTCCTCGTTAACAATATCATTTAAAAAATCATCATCATTGCCTATTACCTTTGTCAGGATAAGGCCATTATAACGAACATTTTCCATCATTCCTTGTCTTACAAATTGTCAAGGTCCTTTCAATTCATGCCGCTTTTTTCAAGGGCTTTTTCGATACCAATATTTTGTCTCCATCTTGCCCGTGACCTTCCCTTCCTCATTGGTCCCTGTGCATTCCATTGCAGTGTCCCTTCTGTAATGCTGGGGTACGGTTTCTTCAGGTTTGAATCACCTCTATTGTCTTTCAAGTAGGTCTTAGTCTTGTTTCTTTCTGACTTGTTTGTTGAGAAATCTCTTTATTCCTGATTGTTCCCCGCCATCTGATTCTCAGAAAGTGCCATGGAAAATTTTTGTTGGTGAAACTTTCTTAACAAATGCCAGACTTAATTTTTCAGGAGAGAAGCAAAAAACGTAATAGATCATCGAAAAGGGTTGCAAACATTATGTTTTGCTTTATGGATTACAATTTCATAACTGAATTGAAACCATAATTGGTTAGAGTTAAAACGTTTTTGTTGTTGAAAGATGTAGACAAGTAAGTAAACTCCTTGACTTGTGATGTTAGAGTTTCCAAGGTGGGAAGAAAAACACATATTTACGTTTAGATCACGTGCATGTTCTGCGGCCTTTCTATTGGATCAAGGCATCCAATATTTATAAAAAACACATAAGAAGCGTGCATTTGATCATTTGAGCGACATATCTCATTTATCATGGACTTGCGAGTTCAGACAGTTTCACTGGCGATATGTATTGAGTTTTAAAAAATACATTTTACATATGAGAAAACATTTCATGTCAATCTCAGCAAATGGATGCCTTGTGATAACTGATATCTTTTCATGTAGAGCTAAGAGAAGAAATTGAGTTGTACATCATTTTACAAATGTTTCAGACAAAAATTCTTATATGAATCCTTCGGCCAGAATTTTTCTTAACTATTTTTAAAATTATCCTTTAGTATTAGCTTCTTGTTATAAACATACGTCAATTGTAACAATGAGTCCATCTATGATATAATCTCTGAATTTTTTACAGTTAATTATTTTATGTGTGATTTCTTTGCAATGTCACATTTTTGTTAATGTTTCTTTCTTTACATCGGCAGACATTCTCTAAGACAAGCAAGGGTAAGGTGAAGAAAAGCATCTTTGCAACCCCGGACAGCGTTTGGGTAAAGTCGGTGTCGGTACTTGTGGCTCTGGCGGCCGCCCCATGACCTCCTATCAACACCAGGAAAAATGGAAAAAGTGACAAGCCCTTTTCAATGGAGGAATAGGGATTGGGCGTTCATACTCATATTCATTTAGGGATTCTTTTAATGTTGGCTTTTTCTTCTTTTTTTTTAAAAACTTTTTTTTTTCTTTTTATCTTTCTGTGAGAATGAAGGAGTATAAGTGCTTTTGTAAAAATTCCAGGTGCTGTGTGCGGTTGGGTTTCTTATGATTGTGCGTGTTAGTTACAGGTGTGTGATGCATTGCAGGACAAGTGTCATGGTATGTAACTCAGTCTAAACATTTATTTGATGGTGTACGCTGATGAGAAGAAATGAGAGAGATAAGAGAACATAATGTAATTGAGAGAGACAAGAGAGAATAAAGTGTAAATGAGAGAAACAAGAAAGAACACAATCTAAATGAGAGAGACAAGAGAGAATAGAGTGTAAATGAGAGAAACAAGAAAGATCACAATCTAAATGAGAGAGACAAGAGAGAACACAGTGTAAATGAGAGAAAATTAAGTGTAAACAAGAGTCAAGAGAGAATTAAGTGAAAATGAGAGAGACAAGAGAGAACACAGTGTAAAGGAGAGAGATGAGAGAGAACATAATGTAAATAGGAAGCTTTTTTTTTTTTTTTATTGTTCCTTGACAGGGCGAAGGTGACAGATAGAATGCTTTGTTTTGTTGGCTTTTGCTACATTATTATTATGATGTTCTGTCTCTCTTTCCCCTGCTCAAAGTTGTGTTGTCTATTTTATGGTATGGATTAAACAAAGCATGAAGAGTTATCATTTGATTGGCCTTATCTTTATTGTTTCTTTGTAATCATCAGAGGTAGTGTGAGATGGATGGTTGACAAGTGTACTGTTACTTGTTAGTCATAGCTCTTTACTTTTACTCTTTCATCTTGCTGTTTCCTCCTAATCTGTGTCTTAGTTAGGTAAGGTCACCCTGAGAGTGAGATCACAGCATATGTTGGACAGGATAATGTATTAATACACAAGGGAACAAAAGAAACCATTGAGAGATTTTGGTATGGAAAGGGGAAAGGATGGTACTGTGATCCACAATAAATAGAAATATCTTATTACTAATGTTCTTACAAAAACTCGTTAATGCCAATTTTTTTTTAATAGTATTTTTTTGTTTAAACTGATAAAAAAAGTACCTATATGTAATACAGTAGTCGCTGGATAAATGCACACCCTTCAATGGGCAGGAAGTAGCATGCTTTTATCATACTGTGTGTTTATGGGAACACTTTTATTATATAGTAAAAATTTGGTCAGCAGATGTAGGCGTGTGTTTAATCAGAGTCTGCTTTTATGAAGTGTGCTTTTATCCAACGACCACTGACACTACTGTACTAAAATATGGAATCAGATTATTGGGGTTGGCGAAAATATACAAGAATGTATATTCAAACGCTCAAGCGACAGCTACCGGCATCTAGCGTTAACTGAAACAATTGATAAGATATTATCGGTTGTCTTCATCCCAGCGCATGGTCACTGATCATCCTTTTGATGGTTTGCTATTAATTTTACTTCTTCTGCTATCCTTATCATGTAGTCATGTAGTGCTTCTTTTCAATCACCTTTTTCCCACCACCCTGTACATGGTGCTTATTTCACTCAGTTACCTCTTTGTTTGGGGTTCATGTGTGGAATTGGCGTTTTGGTGGGTGCTGTTGGTATATTATATTTCTTTCCTTTCCTTCTTTCACATATCTGTCATCTTGCTGCTTCCTCTTAATTCACCCTGAGATCACTGCAATGGTGGACAGGGTAAATTTGAATGAAAAAAACAAATCGTGCGTGGTAGTGGTAGGGTGGCAAGCGTTCTTTCGTGGAAGGTCCTACTCCTGCTTTCACTTTCAATGTTATTCCGTTAATTTACAACAATGTCAATCACGATTAGTATTACTAGTATTATTATTATTGTTGTCTGTACTATTAATTCACAAGGAAAATTGCAGGTGCTACTGGTGGTGGTAGGTTTTACTTCTTTCCTATGACTTGCAGTACACACATTCTATCAGCTGTTTCTCTTGATTCACCCTGAGATCACCACCTCATATGGTTGACAATGTTAACTGCAATCAAACTAAACCAAACCGAGGAAAATAGTCTTTGTTTATATTTATACTGTAAAAAATGACAAGATATTGTGATGTTGGTGGCCTCGTGGTTAGATTTCTGGACGGGATCATGAGGTCCTGGTTTTGAATTATAAATAGTATTAGCGTTAGCTTTGGAGTAAAAACCTGCCATTGACAAGATACGCTCCGATTCTATGCGATGTAATGGTCTTGAGGTTGAAGAAACTTTTGCTATACTTGTTCATAGCCGTTAGCCAACCAGTACGTAAAAAACGTATTCAGTATGGGATTTTTTTTGCTTTGAAACTGTAAGCCTGTATTCACCATGAAAATTACGTAGTTCAGGGCTAACCGTATTTTTTGTTTAAAGAAATTCTATGTCAACGACAGAGACCCAGAGAAAGTGATGAAAGTCTGGAAATGTTTTTTGAGTTTGCAAAAATATATAAATCAATTAGATTATACCATTGCATTTGGCAGATAGGCTGGTGATTTTATTTAAATATTTATCCCAAAGGGGTTAATTCAAGTCTAATTATCAATGTTTTCTGAAATATTATGGGCTGTCATCCAATTAAAATTAGTTTGTGAAATCTGTTTTTCGATTTGGAAAGGTTGGCAGTTATGCTATGGATACATTACAGATTGTATACATTTCTAAATTAGATGAGAGGAAAGATGAAATCTTGTGTTTGGTGCAGTCCTTTGGTAGACATTCTTCTTCTTCTTCTCCTTCTAGACACGTGAAAGAGTAAGACTAGGAGTGAATGTGAAAAGGATATTATTGTATTAGTAGTATATAATAATAGTAATAGTGGGATTGCCAAGTTTATCATGTAGTATGTAGTCTAGAAAAAACATCGACAGAAGGACTCAATTGAGAATGGATTACCTTAGGTTATGACCTACGACTACAAGTACAACACTGCTGTCAAGCCTAATTCCTAGCCGCTCGACTGGACCCGATCATAGCCATGCCTTATCCCCCCCCCCCCCCCCAACGACCTCCCCCAAAAAACCCAACAAAACAACCCCCAAA
>JAXRKP010000665.1:190000-195000 GCA_037039925.1 Doris montereyensis | reverse complement strand
ATATTTACAATTAGACAAATAATAGAAACATTCCTTGAGAGAAACATTGACTTGCACCTGTGTTTTATTGACTTCGAAAAGGCCTTTGACACTGTGATGAGGGGAAAAACTATGACATTCCTAAAAGAACACAATGTAGAGCAAAATTTAATAGAAACCATTCAAAGTTTTTACAATAAACCAACACGTGCAGTGAGAGTAGCTCTTTTGTTTATCACATTTATGGATTGAGTCGCAAAGGCATCCTCAAAAGTGAAGAAAACGAATGTAGGTATGAGGAAGCTCAAACCAGTAAATGTATCAATGTTTTCATTCGCTCATGATTTACTTCTGTTTGGAAAATTAGAAAGTGACCTTCAGTCGAATATCAACATTATGAACAATGAACTAAATAAAAGAGGAATGAAAGTAAATGCAAAGAAAACCAAAAACAATGCTAGTAAGTAGGGAAGCTAAAACACAAAGTCTTAAATTGGGCAGGGAGAATTTAGAACAAGTTCAAACCTACAATTCTCTAGGAGTAATGATTAACTCAGAGGGAAAACTAAGAGAAGAAATCAGCCAGAGAACCCAAAAGGCAAGTGCAATGTATAATCGTCTATGAAAGGCATTTGTAGGTAAGCAAGAATTGTCAACAAAAACCAAAATGGCAGTATACAATACAGTTTATTGTCCTACTCTCCTCTATGGCAGCGAAACCTGGACCTTAGACGGTAGAGAATACAATAGAGTACAGGCAGCTGAAATGAAATATCTAAGAAGAGTAGTAGGGAAAACTAAAAGAGACAAAATCAGAAACACAACAATAAGAGATCAAACTAAAGCAAATGGCATACAAACTAAGATAGAAACAAATCAATTGAGATGGTTTGGGCATGTAAACAGAATGAGTGACAATAGAATAGGTAAATCAGTATACAGTGCTAAAGCCCAAGGTAAAAGACCAAAAGGCAGACATCGGAGAAAGTGGGAAGAATATATAAAAGAGGCATGAAGCATAACAATTAAATTTTTTTTGAAGGAAACAGAAAATGCCAGGACAGGGCATCCTGGGGAAAGATCATGTCGGGCATCTGAATCCATACACCGAAAGGTAGAATGGGAACTGATAAAGAAAGGAAGAGAAAAAAAGAAAGAACAACTTTAATCACAATAACAATAATTATTGTAATTTTTTGTACTTTTAAATATTATCATATTATCAAATCAATACCTACGTACAGACACATGCCTGCTAATACATGCATATGCATCCTTGCACTTTACGGAAGATTCGTAAAGTACAGAATCCACCTAACTGAAGCTGGCTTTCTCGGGGCGTGTGGCGTGCCTGGCGAGTGGCGTCAATAGCAAAACAATCCGTCGCCGACACGCTGTCTTTTGTTATCCATCAAACAGGTGTTGATTGACACCAACTTGGATTCTAAGAGAGCAATGACACATATTTTCTTAAAAAAGAAGTCTTCCTCTACCATACAGGATATAAGATGTACCGACTACTTTCTTCTATAGAGTATTTACCATCACACCTTAACCATTCAGGGCAAACGATTCCACATTAGTTACTTGTTAGTTCAGGCATAAATTCCTTGTTTTCACCGCTGCCACCACGTTAATGAGCGCAGACCACACAACAGAGGGCTTCTATATACATACTGAATAACAAGGAATGACTTGAAGTAAAGACAAAGGTTACAACATTTATTGTGGCATCTAGATCTGCATGAGCACTCAATGGCGAAGAACGAGGCGAACCAAAGAGACCAATGACGTCAACAAGGACATTAGCTCTGACAGCTACAACACACAAGTGTTATGTAACACTGTGCATGTTGCACAGCTACAACAAGAAAACTAACATCAGTCGTCAATATTTGTCATGAATTATCAAACGAGCCTTTGCTAAATGCCTTGGCAAGAAGAAGGGGGACAACAAGAGGAGAAACCAAAGACCGCGAGCAGGGCGGAGTTTTTCGGCCTGCTCACCATTTCGTCAGCTAACTGCAGGGTAATGAGACAACGGGGAATTGGACAGGTCATGAAACAACGATCTTTAAAGGCGATAATAATGATTACTGACTGATGCCCTTGGAGGACTGGGCAGTCTAGAGGCAAGATATCAGCCTCTCAACCCCAAGATAGTGGGTCCAAGCCCCGCCGACGGCTGAGAAATTTTATTGAGTAAAATCTTCCTCCTTGGGCCAGGTACGTGAATCATCGACACCTGGTCCCATCAGAGACAGACGACAAATAGAATGTCACGTGTCCAGATTACAACACTCTACTCACACTAAATACTCTTGGCAGTCTGGGCAAAATTTAAAAAAGCCAACTAAAAACTCCCGAGATCGCATGAATAGATTAGTTGTTATTGTGGGTAATTCAAATCAAATCAAATCAAATCAAATTAATGACTTCAACTTACGCCGTGAATCGATACGCATCCATCATCACATCCGTGTTTAACGTGGAAAAGATCTACATAATCTCTTTGTCCTGTCTGTTGATTGACTGTTCTTGTAACATTTGTCTTTCCATTGACCAAAAATTCCACCTAAAAATGGAGGTTCAGGTCAAAATATTTACTGTTATATCTTTTCTTAAACATCAAGGCTAGGTCTAACCAGTGTTATCATAATAACAAACTCACATCACTACCACTCAGTACTGATTACCTCTCAGTAACTTCAGTGCTGAGTTATTTTTCTTTTTAGAATGGCTTTCTCGCCGTAATGTTAATCGTACTCATAGTCTTTTTTTCTTTTTCTTTTCTTTTTTAATCGCTCAGATTAGTAGGTGTACATCAAGCGTCAGCAGATGAACGACTATTAGACCTTTTACAGATTTGTTATCTTGTCCCATTTCAATCAAACTATATTATTCTTTGTTTTTTCTCACTTTGCCTATCTATTTATCTATAGCTTTCTTGGGCTTCTTCGTCTCTTCCTCTCTCTCTCTCATCTCTCTCTCTCTCTCTCTCTCTCTCTCTCTCTTCTCTCTTGGTCTCTCTCTCTCTCTCTCTCTCTCTCTCTCTCTCTCTCTCTCTCTCTCTCTCTCTCTCTCTCTCTCTCTCTCTCTCTCTCTCTCTCTCCTCTTTCTCTCTCTCTCTCTCTCTCTCTCTCTCTCTCTCTTTCCCCTTGTCTCTCAGAAATGACTCTAGTCGGAAGAAACAAATTAAAAATTTTCTCTCTTTCTCTCTCTGGAACTTTCTCTCTCTCTCTCTCTCTCTTCAGGTATCTCTCTCTCTCTCTCTCTCTCTCTCTCTCTCTCTTCTTCTCTCTTTCTCTCTCTTTTTTCTCTGGTTTTTTTTTTGGTAGATTTTTTTTTGTCGTTGATTTTTGTTGTTGTTTTGTTTTTTTTCTCTCTTCTTAGTGGGATATATAGCTGAGCACGGCTCTGTACTGAAATAACGCTTTCTGGTTGTTTTAGAGTGCCGGTATCAAGCGTCATCTACATATTGTAGGTTCCGGGAAGCTGGGCTGACACCTTACCTCAGCACAGTTTAGAGTGCTCGTGCTTTTGAAAATAGCACACATGTTGCGTTTTCATATATTGTCACAAAATTGTATTCGGTTTAAATATATCCCAAAGTTTTGTTTTTGTTTGTTTGTGTTTTGGTGGGGGATTTTTTTGCAATACAAATCTAGACATTTAAAAGATAATCATACGTATTCCTAATAGTTCTTATTACATTTTCATCACCCTCTCCCTCCCCCCTCCCTGCAACAAAATGCTTTATAATTTAATTAATGCAACAAAATAGTTTGCTAACGCTATCATTACTATCATTTTACTATTTACACCACTTTTACTTTACTAGCATTACTATCGTCCTCTATCACCACAACCACTGCCCTAATATTTGTTTTTCTTTTCTTTTTCTCTCTTTTTTTACTAGTATAAGAGATGATTATAATGATAGTCATACTTATAGAAATGTTGACTGTTAAATGAACTTAGTATAGTGATGAAATATAGTAATGGTCATTTTGGGGTTGCCTCTGCGGTCTGTTGTGCTTTCCAATCATCATTGCTTTTCTTGTTTTCTTTTTTTTCTTTGTTTTATTGAATTCATTATTTCAAAACAAAAGCCCACTTTAAACATGAAAACAAAAACAAGAAAACATTAAAAATAGAATATAAAAAAATAAAATAAAAACAAAATACCCGAGACAAAACATCCGAATAACAACCATCCCCCATCCCCCATCCCCCATCCCCCAAATCTTTAAACGAAAAATGAAAAACAGAAAATTTATGCGTATGAAGATATCAATATTTCAACTGTTGAAATTGAATATTTCAATCAATATTTGTACTTTGACACTGAATTTTAGCTACCGATAATATTCTATTTATCTCCTGAATTTCAGTTTGGTAAAGTCCACCTAAATGTTAATCCAAGTATATCCTTCCTTTATAGAACAATTGTTTACCTAATTTCATAGAAAATCTATCTTTATCTCAACGCATCCTAAACTCCCAATGTTTATCTGTGATATGAACGTCCTCCATAGATTTTCTGTGTATGATCTTTCGGTTCCTTTAATCAGTTTTACCGAATCACTTTTCTTATAATTTCTCCAACTGGTTCACCTCTAAAAAGGATTGGCACGGCTTATCGTCACAGTTTGTCTGTCAAGTCTTTTGTTTTAATTGTTTATTAGCCGATAATCTTATCCCCCGTGGATAATTACCGTATTTTTGAGTGAACTTTTCAAAATCTAATTGGTCATTGCAAATATCTTTGATATATTTCAATCTTTAACTATAAGATATTGCACTTTCCAGCGTTTACATGATTATTATTAAATAAAGAGTTGGAGGAAAATAGGAGCTTCTTTTACATTTCCAATGTAATCATTTCAACATGAGACGGAAGTTTAAAATATGTCCCCTCAAATAGATTATTTATATACTACCTGTCACTGGCGTCTAAAGAAATCATTAATGCACTTTACAACCTTTTCACTTTGCCTGTGTGATGGTCATGTGTCTTC
>JAXRKP010000665.1:175000-185000 GCA_037039925.1 Doris montereyensis | reverse complement strand
CTCTCTCTTGAATCTCTCTCTCTCTCTCTCTCTCTCTCTCTCTCTCTCTCTCTCTCTCTCTCTCTCTCTCTCTCTCTCTGTCTGTCTGTCTGTCTTCTCTCTGTCTGTCTCTCTCTCTGTCTCTATCTCTCTCAATCTCTCTCTCTGTCTCTCTCTCTTCTCTCTCTCTCTCTTCTTCTGCTCAATCAAGAATCTCTCTCTTCTCTCTCTCTATCTCACTCTAACTCACGCTCCTCTTTCTCTCTCTTCTCCTCTCTTCTCTCTCTCTCTCTCTCTCTCTCTCTCTCTCTCTCTCCTCTCCTCTCTCTCTCTCTCTTCTGAAAATGTTCTCTCTTGTCTCTCTCTCTGTCTGTCTCTCTCTCTCTGTCTCTGGAAAACTCTGGAAATCTCTCTCTCGAATTCTCTCTCTTTCTCTCTCTCTCTCTCTGCGTCTATCTCTCAACAACTCTCTCTCTCTCTCTGTTTTTTCATGACAAAGTCTCTCTGAAAGATTACTGTCTGTCTTCTGAGAAAACTCAGCAGCACTCGAGAAAGATCTACTCAGCTCTTCTCTCAATGCACACTCTCTTCTTTCTTTGAAATCTTTACTGCAATTCTCTCTCTCTCTCTCTCACTGCTCTCTCTCTTTCAAACACATACCCACCAAAACAGTAACCAAAACAGTAACAGACACAACTACTACAAGTACAAAATAATTACATTTACGTCCTGCGTTGGTTGTGCTTTGATCACGTAAGTTACCGATTACCATGACTGCCTTTATAATGTTTGTTTTTAGCCAACTCTCCAATCATAGTCTTATGTTATCACTGGAAACGATTGTACAATCATACATAAGGGGAAAGATTTAAAAGTTAAAAAAGAAGTAAGTAAGAGAAATATAGTATATAACGTGTTATCATGTGTTTGTGTACTAGGTACTACAATATTCTAAACTGTACATCCATTTTGTTTTTTTATTCTCCTGCATCTCCTCAATTGCGTAGACAATTTTGTTGTCCTATGTACAAAGATAAGAAACAAATGACTTACTGCATTATTATGTCAAAGCTTTTTAGTGGATCATCATGTAATTCCTGATCATTAAATAAATATCTTAAAACATCGTGCCACGCTTGCAAATTATACGCTAGCGTTATCGGTAGTAGTAATGCAGTTAAAGAGAGAAATACAATACATGTACACTCATGGAAATGGAACAAGAGCGTTATTGCAAAAATAAAAACCCCAAAAAAACTGAGGGTTTTGAACCCTGATTAAAAAATGCACATGATATTATGTGTGTGTTAGATATACCTGTACTTTGTAGTACACTTGTAGTGGTAATAGAGATACAGCAGAAGAAAATTCTCCCACCCACAAAAAAATGCCAACCACAACCCTGCTCCGCCTCCCCGCCCCTTTCCAACCAAATAGTATTTCCTTCTACAATGCACGGTCCTGACTCCATGTCATCAAAGCAAACTTAGGCACATCAACGGAATAATATGATTTATGATATTTATAATACATTGCTACAAATGTCTTTGTAAATGGAATAATTATTATTGTAGGATTGCTATGCCATGCTCACAAAATTAAGTGAATCTGAGCTCGTCAGATAGAAATTAAGGTATGATGGTAAATACTCTATGGAAGCAGATCTTCGGCAATCAAATCCACCTACGTATCAATTTGAATGTCAAATCGATACTTTCTATCACAGTACGCAAGTCGGAAAAAATAATGTTGTTTACTATTTCTCATTTGATTATATCCATATTATTGCATAACACAGAGGAATTTCAGCAAAGGATATGAAAGGAAAAAGAATTGAATTATCTGACATAATACAATGTGATGGGGGAGGTACAAAAAAGAGGGGGAGAAAGAGACAAACAGACAGATAAAGATACTTTTGCAAACAACGGAAAAAGAGAGAGAGAGAGAGAGAGAGAGAGAGAGAGAGAGAGAGAGAGAGAGAGAGAGAGAGAGAGAGAGAGAGAGAGAGAGAGAGAGAGAGAGAGAGAGAGAGAGAGAGAGAGAGAGAGAGAGAGAGAGACAGAGACAGAGACAGAGACAGAGACAGAGAGACAGAGAGAGAGAGAGAGAGAGAGAGAGACAGAGAGAGAGAGAGAGAGAGAGAGAGAGAGAGAGAGAGAGAGAGAGAGAGAGAGAGAGAGGGAGAGAGAAAGGAAAGAGAGAGTAGAGACAGATATATATATATATATATATATATATATATATATATATATATATATATAGAGAGAGAGAGAGAGAGAGAGAGAGAGAGAGAGAGAGAGAGAGAGAGAGAGAGAGAGAGAGAGAGACAGAGAGAGAGAGAGAGAGAGATTTGAGAGAGAGAGAGAGAGAGAGAGAGAGAGAGAGAGAGAGAGAGAGAGAGAGAGAGAGAGAGAGAGAGAGAGAGAGAGAGAGAGAGAGAGAGAGAGAGAGAGAGAGAGAGAGAGAGAGAGAGAGAGAGAGAGAGATTTGTGAGACTACAGAGACACACTGAGATATATCTAGATAGAGGGATTACTACTACTACTAGAGAGAGACTATTACTACTACTACTACTACTACTACTACTAACTACTACTAGTACTACTACTACTACTACTACTACACATACTACTACTACTACTACTACTACTACTACTACTACTACTACTACTACTACTACTACTACTACTACTACTACTACTACTACTACTACTACTACTACTACTACTACTACTACTACTACTACTACTACTACTACTACTACTACTACTACTACACTACTACTACTTCTAACTAGAACTACGAAATTTGAAGCCCACATGTTATTTTACTGAATAACATGACATACGATATTAATAATACATTGTTACCAATGTCTATGTAAGTGGAATAATTATTATTGTGGGATTGCTATGCCATGCTCACGAAATTAAGTGAATCTGAGCTCGTCAGAGAAAATTAAGGTATGATGGTAAATACTCTAGGGAAGCAGATCTTCGGTAGTTCTTAGATCCGGTAAGAAAGACTTGTTTTGTTAAGAAAATAGGTGTCATTGCTCTCTTAGAATCCAAGTTGGTGTCAATCAACACCTATCTGGTGGAGAACAAAAGACAGCGTGTCGGCGGCGGATTGTTTTGCTATTGACGCCACTTGCCAGGCTCGCGACACGCCCCGGGAAAGCAGCTTCAGTTGTTTGGATTCTGTACTTTGCGAATCTTCCGTAAAGCGTGTATTAAATTGATGATGTGATAATATTGAAAAGTATAACAAATTACAATAATTAATATTATTGTGAATAAAGTCGTTCTTTCATGATATTGGAAAGTTGTCTCGAGAAGTAAACCATCCATAATGAACAAAATCGACAAAAAGACGCAGACCTTCCATTTCTTCCTGGATACTGTTCGTCCACCCCAATCTTTATTTTACCTTGTGCTAATTGTTACTTTAGTTTTTCACTCTCTCTTCATGTCGGCTTTATCCCCCTCTTTTCCCTCCCATTGCCTCTATCGATCCTCTGGTTTTCCCTCCTAGTCTCTTCTGTCATACCCTCACTCTTTTTTACTCTCTGTCTTTCCAACGTATTACGTCATGTCTCCCTTCCTCCTCCTTTTTATCTTTCCATTTCTTTGTTTTTATAGGTCTGTTTTGATCTTGCATTGCTCATGGTAATGTCAATAAACTTGTACTGAAAATAAACTATTCTTCGTCTTGCTGTTTTTTATTCGCTGGTTTATTCACTTATGAGCATTAATCTCACAAAACGGCAATGATTTCAACATTTTGCCCCGTAAAATATTATCATTAGATCTATTTGGATTTTTGAAATTTGAATTTTTTTTCGAGATAAATACAATTCTTACATAAAATCTGGATAAAAATAAGTTCGTGGTACATACCAGTATAAGCGTTGAGGTTTGAAACCATCAACATAGTTATAATAATATCATGTCACCCCTGCGGCCCAACGCAGTATCCCCTTCCTCTATAAACAAACAGGTATTCGCGCAAAACTGACATTTTCTATGCTTATTGTTCCTTGCCCAGACGGACGTCAGATGAATGGACAGTTGCATTATCTAGCGTTTCGCCTAAATGACCTATGTTCTTTTCATGTTGACGGGCCAAACTGGGTACCCAGATGGGTGTTGGGATTTTTTAGGAAACAAAGACCACCTGTTTTATCGTTGCATGACACGGATACCCAGTTCATTGCATTTGCAGTAGTCAAGCGGACATGACTAAATCACTCATAGCAATCTAAATCTTATTGAGACATTGATTGACTTCAGAGTATCGGTAGCAGGAAAATTCAGTTTCATCAATCACTACAAAGCCTTCAGTGATAAATTTCTGTCTTAGAGTAAATAAATCAATATTCCATTTGCTTCAATATGGAGAGTATGATGCGTACCCATTCCTCTGGAAATAACTTTCTCGGATCAGGTAAGAATGAAATTGATATCTTTATCGCACTAAAAAAAGTTATCCTAATGCTCTATAATAATAAAATAGTTCTAACAATAAACTACCAACAATGGACAATATTAATTATTAGAGTATTGTAGAAAGATTGTTCAAGATGTTTGCAATGTTATTTTGCGGCTTCGATAAGCCTTCTCAAGATCCTGCATTCGTATGTTGAGTATATAGTTATATCAATATCTACGACTTTTTCTTTTCATTTCTAGTTGAATTTTTAAAAAAATGCTTATAGTTAATAAGGAACTCGGTATTCAATTTTCCGTTATAATTATAACCAATGCATTTAACGTTTTAAATCATAAAAGAAAGCAGCAACTGCCAAGGAAATAAAATGTAATACATAAGTTATGTACTAAAGCTTCACAGGGACAACAATATATGAAACTGAAGACGATTTGACGCAATAGGTAGTGTTGTAGGTTATTAGTAACGACGACATTGGTTCAAAACCCTGTGATATTGGCGGTTTACTGGTTATACTTATATCTTGAAAAATAAATGTAGAATGTTGTTTCCATCAATGAAATATGAAATGGCGTTAAAAACTACCTACATTTAGACATTTTCATATATTTTATTGTTCAAGTAATATAGATATAGTAAAATATTTGTGTTTTTGTTTCGAAATATGAAATAGCGTTTAATACACCTGACATTTTCATATATTTTATTGTTCAAGTAATATAGATATGGTAAAATTTTGTGTTTTTGTCGGAGCATGAGATTAAAATCGATGCCTAATGTAGCCTGCAATGAGCTTGCTCTGGAAATAAATTATACAATAAATTATTATTGTTGTTATTGTATTTTCAATTTATAATGTTATGATTACTATAATATCTATTATCAGTATTATTATTATTATTATTATTATTATTATTATTATTATTATTATTATTATTATTATTATTATTATTATTATTATTATTATTATTATCATATTTTAGTTATTGTGATGATGTTATCATCATCATCATTTTCGTTATGGTTATTATTGATGCCGCTGTTGTTATTATCATCATCATCATCATTATTATAATTATTATCCATGCAACGAAAAGGGATAGAGAGATAGATAAAACATTTTTTGTGTGTTTTCTTTTGAACATACATCTGCATCGAACATCAACTAAGCAGACACACAAAAAGGTCGAGAGCAATTTAAAAAGAAAGCATGAAAAGGACCCAAACAATTTTATTGTATTACTAAGGTATAGATCGTTACAAGTAGACAGATTTGAAAAAAGGAATATGATTAAATTCTCGCACCGCAACGTACAGAATCGACCAATGTGCGATCAGCTGGTCCGGGGCGTGTCACGTTCCACACCGATTGACTGTCTTTTGTTCTGTACCAGACGAGCGTTGATTGACACCAATGTGGACACCAATCTTTCTCAGTAACCCCGCCTCGCTCACAGATCACCCCTAATTCAAGGGCTATCTTTTAGGGCGGTGAACATAATTTCTGCTTCCTTACTTTTTACAATTGAGACATGCAATGTTCTAAGGACTGGATCAGCTTTTTCATTAGCAGTGAACGTGACACATATTAAATCATGCCTGTGTAATCATTCCGCATAGTGACAAACTGATCGACATCTTTTTATATAAATATATTATCGGACTCAATTGAATATAATAAATCTGACACCAGAGCTACAACTTAGTTTACTTCTCTTTGAAGAGTTAACAACTGCAGTTCTATCAGAAGAGAATATTCGTTTTGATACAATATGCATAGTGCCGTGTGTTTATTCATCTGGAGAACATAATAAAATAACAGGTAGTTGTCTGCGCATAATAATATGTAAATTATTGTTGTATGTCTTGAGGTTGATGTCAAATGTAAATCCCCCGCTTGATGATACTGTTTTTGTATTGTTATCATATTATTATTATTGTTCCATAACATGCTTGTTTTTCATGTACACAATTGTTACTAAGAGACACAATATCGAAAACGTTTAAAACAATTGTAAGAGAGATAAGCCCATGATAGGTGCATTTTCAGATAGAAAGATTAATAATAATAACTGTAGTAAAATATCTTTGATACTCTAGAAAACCCCATTTAAGTGAGCCTTATATTGTACCTATATCCAATGCTTAATTGTTTGCCGAAGTCTACAGATTTATATAGTAGTTGAAATATTGCCTTTGTATTTCATAGTTGCAAAATTCATTAGTGTCTGTGAGTAATTTTCCGTTCAAATGTTCAAATATAATATTTTTTTAAAAGATGAATACTTGACCACCTTTTGTTCAACATTACCCCGTACAACTTGGTATTTGTTCTAACACTTTGTAAAATGTTTTAAAGCCATAATAATTTGCCTCTAGGGGTTATATTTACAAGTGGAACTCAATGATAGCGATACATGTATATGTATTTACTCAACCCGAGGGCGCAAACAAAAGAATAAAAAAACAAAACTTTTATTTACAAATCAATCGGTTAACCGACATCGCCGGCTGCCCACCGCTAGTAGTAATGATAATAATTATAATGAAAATAATAAGTATGATATATGTAATAATGTCAATACAAATATACATCTTCCTCAGGCCAACACCATGATTTCCTGGAGTGCAAATTCTGTGGCCTTGCAGGTTATGACGTAGAACACCGTGACAGTGGCCCAACCTGCCTTGCTTGCTATGACTTCCACACTCCCCGCCCCTTTGGTCACAGTCACGGTGAGTGGATTTCTATCTTTATTGGTAATGATCACATGCTCCGCTTTACTCAACTCTGTCAGAAAAATTAGCATAACAATAGAAAATCTACGTTATTTATTGCCAAGTATTCATTACAATGCAAGTGTTGTGATTTTTCAAAACGGATCTATGGTTCAGTGACGCAGAGTGCAGTAAGTTTGTGTCTATTCACTTTTCACGCCGGTACACCACCGTAACTAGATCTACAGAGCCTGTTTAGCATAGCTAAAATGAAAGGAAGTACCAACAAGGCAAACATTTACAATAAGAGGTGCGAAAAGTATACACATTTTTGTATCATAGCTTTTGGCGTTGAAACGCTCAGTCGAAACACTTTCTCTGGTAGCTTATTTGTAACTTGTATGTGTTTTCACTACTTTGACGTGTACATGTTTCATCCTTTAAAGTCACTTTATTGACAACATCCACTATATCCTCAATGCCCTTGCTTTCGGTGCAAAAATAGAAGAATCTCAGTTTCCTTCGACGGGGCGCGCTGTGCTCTTCGCCCCATGCGTTTCTTTACCCCGACTTTTGCATTGGGAACTTTCAGAGGATCGAGACTACACCCCCGTGGAAGGAAACTGAGATTCTTCTATTTGCACTGTAAGCAATGGCATCGAGGGTATGGTGGCAACAATGTCACGACGTTCTCTCTCTCTCTCTCTCTCTCTCTCTCTCTCTCTCTCTCTCTCTCTCTCTCTCTCTCTCTCTCTCTCTCTCTCTCTCTCTCTCTCTCTCTCTCTCTCTCTCTCTCTCTCTGTCTCTCTCTCTCTCTCTCTCTCTCTCTCTCTCTCCCTCCCTCCCTCCCTCCCTCTCTCTCTCTCTCTCTCTCACCTCTCCCTCCCTCTCTCTCTCTCTCTCTCTCTCTCTCTCTCTCTCTCTCTCTCTCTCTCTCTCTCTCTCTCTCTCTCTCTCTCTCTCTCTCTCTCTCTCTCTCTCTCTCCAGCATCATTATTATTATTACTACCACCATCATTATTTCAAGGACGATATTAATGTGCGCTGTTTCGATTGTTGTAGTTGTAATCATAGTTTTTCATCATTTTTTATCTTGAGTTTCACTTCATTATTACATTGTTTGGTATAATACTTTATTTAAAATTGTATAATGTTGGCAGGTTAGCTCCCTCATATGTACACTATAAACATATGCACACTAGATACTGGGTGGAAAATATACTAAACTGGTATACTATCAGATGGAAGCAAAACAAAAAATGAGGTATTCATAATCAAATGGGAACCATATCGTTTTCTATTTAGATCAATGATAGTTGATTGACATTCCTAAATTGATTGTTTGAAGAAATAATTTGTAGAAACCCATAATTAACAGTAACATACTTCTCTGTAGTTTAAATCAAACAACTGTAGTTTGCATTGTATGCTATTTAATTTGTTATTCTTTTACCATGTACAAAACACACACAACATGTTACTGGTGGTTAGTTCTTGTTTTTGTTTTGCCTATGGTTTTTGTTTGCTCTGTGCTTGCAATCTTTATTCCGCTTTGTCCCTTTTTCTTTACTTATTTGTGTTTTTAGTCCTGCCTTTTTTGCTTTGGTTTCGTTTAAAAAAAATATTTTTGCTTGTTTTTGGTTTGTTTTTTTGTACATCTCGCTTTCTGTCATTTTTTATGCTTAATTATCATTATAATTATATATTTTATTTATGACTATGTAAATCTTTTTGAAAAACAAATAAATTCTTTTTAAAAATAGGATAATTTCCGTTTGTGTACATTTAAATCAACTCACGGAAATAGGCGCTTAGCAGTAGAAGTAGTAAACAACACTATTCGAACCCCCCTCTTAAAAACAATAAAAAATTGTTCCTAGCTTTAGAAGGGATCAATACTAAACTACGCCTAAATCCTCTTAACTGCTCATTCAGACGTTTCGGATGAAATAAGATATAAACATGTTAATGTCATAGTGGTTCTCTTTTATTAGTATAGATTATTATTATTATTATTATTGTTATTATTCTTGCTACTATCAATTTTTCAACTTTGCACTATCATTATTGCTACAAGTATTATTATTTACTATAGCATTTTAATGAATGGTCATTATTATCTTTAGATGCTGTATTATTAATAAGTCAAACCGCATCATCCGGAATGAGTGATGCGACAGTCATTTAACATTTTAAAGTGTTGGCTGTCCACAACAATGACTCATGTTCAATCTACCCATGACGTGTACTTTAACATACATAGTGCCAAACTCTGACCTCCTATAACTTGAAATACAACCTATGTGAATCCGACTGATAGTCTCTGCAGCTAGTTTTTTTGTTTGTTTTCACGACATCTGATACAAATCCACCCAGACAGCAATATTTTGGAAGAACTTTCATACATAAACAACAGTACCCCCAAACAAAACAATAATAGCAACAACAACAAAAAACACAACAGTAGGTCCGTTTCATCTTCTTGTTGATTTGAACATACATTTGTTTTCTTTTGCTGTAGACTGCCTTACGTGATGAAACCATTGACTTGTGTGTCAGTGATGAAGAAAGCATGAGCGATGAACGATCATTTGGTAAGTTCACTTTGCGAATTTCTATCTTGTCTCATCTCCTCTTTTTATCTTACACAAGTTACATTCTAGTTTCTTCTCGATTAACTTTATGTCGGCCAGTCTACCTTCTTTCTATCGCTGCCTGTCTTTTTACCACTCAATTTAACTACGTTTTTTTTCTTTCCAATTACATGTACCATATATTTTCTCATTCTATCTCTCTGTTTGTCTCCTTGAGTTTATCTGTCTCTCTGTCTGTCTGTCTGTCTGTCTGTCTG
>JAXRKP010000665.1:165000-170000 GCA_037039925.1 Doris montereyensis | reverse complement strand
CTGACCGGCATAAAGGAACAGAAACTTTAATTACTTTTGGAACACACAGAGACATGAAGCAAAGGAATTTGTTTTTATTGGAAGCATAAATAGAGGGCAAGAGAGAAGGAGAAAGACCAAGGCACAAATGGGAACAAGAGGTAAAACAGACTGGGTGGACATAGCAGTAATAGAGGCGAAAGGTTTACTTTTTTTTTTGGTGAAGATTCAGGAAGCGATGTCCTGTCATGATACGCAAAGTGCAAACATCGGATTTGCACTGCTCGCACAATCATAGAAATTTTCATGACTAAGTCACAAGAAATTTTTCCAAATGTCATACATTCACTTAATCAATAATTAGAAAAAATTCCGATTTTGTTATACAGTCCTTGAAGCTACACTATGTATGTTAATGAGCGCTGACCACACAACGGAGGGCTTGTACATACTACATACACACTGAGTAACAAGGTTTGACTTGAAGTAAAGACAAAGGTTACAACATTTATTGTGTCCTCTAGATCTACATGTGCACACAATGGCGAGGAACGAGAGAGACCAACGACATCAACAAGGACATTAACTCTGACTGCGACAATACACAAGAAGTATGTAACACTATGCACGTTGCACAGCTATAACAATAACATCAGTCGTCAACATCCTTCCTTCCTTCTAAGATAAAGAAGCAATTCGATAGTTCATTAAGGTAGGGGAGGGGCAGGGTTCTGGGAATGCAATTTTTGCCGAAAATGGGTCAAATCTAGTCTATCATACTAGTGGATAGAGCGGTTAACTGCCGTCATAATGATATCATAAAAGAAGCTCAGTATCGAGTCTTTGAATTTATACGATTCTTTTAGGAACAATACAGGCCTATCTTTCAACACAACTATTATACAATAAAAGCCAGAAATATTATCTAAAGTATAGCAAGTTGTTATTCATCTTGATCACCACAATAGACGCTATCATAAACAATCTTATTTGAGGATCTATTATGAATATTTCCTTAGATCGGCTGAAAGTTACGGAACATATGCCACTTAAAACAGTGTTAATAAGAAGTAGTTGAGAGCCTCTCAATGTTTTATGATGTTTCAAAGTATTACCCTACTCTTTTCATAGGTTTATGGGAGAAAAATGTATTCAAATAAGAGAAAAAATACCATTTTCTCAAAATGTCCTTTTTTGTTCATTATTTCCTATCTCCTTTTTTATTTCTCAACGTATCTTCATGAAATGTTGTATGGATGATGAGTGGGCGAAAAGATAGAAATGATCAGATGCTTTTTTGAAATGTATTATAGTTTTGGAAAACTTGAATTTTTTGTACAATATATTTGTATATTTTTGGTTATTCTCATATGCTATTTTAAAAATTCATAAAATCAAAACTTACTAATGGAAACACAAATCCGATCTGATCAAATTTAGATATTATATTAAATAAGGTGTGTGTCAAGGTTGAAACAAATTTGTTTGAAAACTAAAAAAGCCTATCGATATTGAAGTTGTTGAAATTTGGAGACAAAATCCAAGATGGCCGCCGTTTCCAGAGCAACCGGAAGCGTCAGGAGAAAAACAACGATATGTTTCAACTCAGTACACTATGCCCATTACACCTATACATAAGTTAAATTGATAGGAACAAACGGGAAAATTTTCACTCCAGGACCCCCCCCCCCCCCTCCCTTAAAGTAGATTAGTCTCGCAGTCGAGCTGGCAGTGGCAGGTGGGTGTTTCTGTGAGGTCTGGTCTCGCGACATGCATTGTCACAGGTTGTGTCATCTTCCGCTGTTGGTGCCATTTATGTTTTATTCAATGTGAAATTTGAATCATACAGGCGGCTTGGCGGATCAAGCATGCCCACCCCATTGTGCCGGTATTCAAGGTGTCAGTTTGTGCTCTTCTTTGGCGTATATGGAATCTATTCCTTGAATATTCACCACAGTTGATCCTGCATGGTATAGAAATGTTCTCCTCTCCTATTGGTTATGATTCTATGTTTGCACAGGTTTTTCGGGTCTTTGTAATAGACTGGCGAGTTAACATCTAGAGTGGACATTGGTCCTGCTCTTCTGTCGTAAGACCTTTGATGGCATCTCATCTTCGCTCTCTGCGTTGATGGATCTCGCCCTGAGGTGGAAACCTGATCTGTTTTGTTGGAAGGAACGTTCGAGGTCTCCTACCAAGCATCAGTTCCGACGGGCTGAGGTTTATATCCTGTCTTTGCTTATTCCACTGTTCTATCAAGGCTTCGAATGGGTCTTAATTATTCTCTTTGCATTTGTTCGTAAGTAATTCCCATCTGTCAACAAACTGTTTGAACTGGGCTGAAGTAAATTGGGATCCACAATCCGACATGATTGTTTTTGGTATTCCCCACCGGGCAAGCATATTCTTCAGTCTCTTGATAATTTGGGACGTTGTCGTGGTTTTCACAAAGTTAATTTCAATGAAGTCAGTGCAGTAATCTACCACTGTTGGGTAGTTTTGGCCATCGTGTTCACATAGGTCGATTCCAATCTTCTCCCATGGTGTTTTGTCCTCATCGTACTGAAGAAGTTTTTCTTGTTAATTGTCTGGCTTGACTTCGGAACATTTTTCCTGGGCAAAATACAGTTTAGCGAGTTCGTCTCATCATGCTATATCCCAAATGAGTCGCATGAAGTTTTTCTTTGATTTCTTTTCTTAACGTCATTGGTATGATGGCACTTTCTCTTTTGTAAAGGACATCATCTTCAATACTGATTGAATCAGGAATCTGCCAATAGGGCAACATATTTGGATCGATGTTACTCTTCTTATTGTCCAGCAACCCCTCACGGGTGTATCTCATTAGTTTTTGCAGATTGCAGTCTTCATTAGTTGTTCTTTTTATCTTTTCCATTATGGAATAAGGAATGTTCGTTTCTGACAGTTTGTTGATATGAAGTGTTAGTATGTCATGGTGCTTATTGTTGCCGACAGCTCGACTTAGTGTATCAGCAAATAAGAGTTGCTTTCCCTCTAAATAATGGAGCTGTTAGTCATACATGTGAAGCCTCATGAGCAGGTTTTGCAGGCGTCTCGGGGCCTAGCTAAGGGGTTTCTTGAGAATATTGGTCAATGGTTTGTGGTCATTTTGGATGTAGACCTTGCGACCATACGTGTAATGGTCAAAACGTTTCAGATCAATGACAACGGCTAAGATCTCTTTCTCAATCTGGGTCCACCCACGTTGAGTTTATGTTAGGGTTCTGGATGCGTATTCGATTGGGTGACCTTTCTGAAGTAAGACTGCACTTCATCATCTTGGCTGTTGTCTACTTGTAATACGACACCCTATTTGTTGTTGAAATAAGCGAGTTTTGTATCCTCTATCACGGGATGCTTTCACTCACTCAAAGGCGTTGTTGCATTCACTTTTCCAATTCTAATGGTTTTCTTTGTGAGTAAGTGTCCGTAATGGTTCCAAATGTTGTGCAAGATTTGGAATGCATCTTGCTAGGTACTGCACTGTTCCAAACAATCGTCTCACGGATGAAATATTTGTTGGGACAGGAAGTTATTGGATGGCTTCAATGTTTGAACGATCAGGAGATAGTCCTCCACTCGTTATCATGTGTCCAAAGAAGACAATCTGCTTCTTTGTGAGATGCGATTTCTTGTCGTTTACCTTTATGTTTCTGTCTACACAACTTTGTGCCAACTCTTTCATTCGAGTCTGTAGATTTTCCACCGCCTCATCGTCACCCTTTCCACATCCTGAAATGACAATTTTATCTGCAATGTAGATGGTGTTTTTCATAATTTGCAGTGATCATCCTCACTGCTCACCTTTAGCCCCAAGGGAAATCTTAGCCATCTGAATCGCCCATAAGGTGTTATCATGGTTGTGAGTCGGCTAGACGCCTCATCTAGACAAACATGCCAGTAAGCATCTTTCACATCAAGCTTACTGAATAGCCTGGTATCTTTCAGGTCTGGTAAGATATCACTAAGCGTTGGAAGTTTGAAATGTTCGCTCAGCAACGCTTCGTTTAACGGTTGAGGATCAATGCAGATGCGTAGCGAGCCATTAGATTTCTCTGCTATTGCCATCTGGTTGACCCATTCTGTTGGTTCACTGACGGCATGTAGAATGCCTAGCTTCTTTAGTTCGGTTTTAATCTTGGATTGTAGGGGCAATGGTATGCTTCTTCGACTGGAAGGGGGGGACTCGAGTTCGACGGATGGGTCAAGTTGTAACTTTGTCTCTCTAAGGTTCATCGGAATCCTGTTGCACTTTTGCACTAAAACAGGCTTCGTTGATGGTTGTAAATCTTGTGTAGTTGTTCCGCTCAAAACGTGAATTTGACTTTGTTTCTGGCTTTGTTTTCGCATTGATCTCCTCCAGTTCTGCAATTCCCAGAGGCACCATCGTTATGCCATTCTACATGATCAATCTTTGGTTGGTTGAGCCAACCTGTTCTTTTTTTTATAAACGTCTGGCATAGGTGTTGACATCGACTTCCGTCTCTATTTGTAAACGTACTGGCACGTCGTTGATGGTTAGCGAGACTATTGACCTCTTTGTGTAGTTGTTCCTGAATAGCAGAGAGCCACATATCGTCAAAATCCTCTTCAATTTCAGAATTTAGATGTTCTGATCTTCTAAGCACATGGCGTTTATCATCTTTCTAGACTTTATCTTGAAGTGGTTTCTTCCATGGCAGAAACTGCATGTCTTTCCCCATGCAGAGCATAACTTTTTTTGTTCCCTGCCGCAAAAGTGGCATTCACTTAGAATGTTTGTTTTGGGGTTTCTACATGATCAAACTCTTTGAGGGCGGCTTTTGTCGTGCTCGAGACTCTAATGTCGCCTTGTTCTTTGGGTTATTTTATTCTGCAATGTTGACGTTTGTCTTCTTGAGGTATGGAATGTGGGCAATATCAATTGCCTTGCAAAGTGTCAGTCTCTATTTTTCGTCTGGTGATGTCACACCTTTGATTCTGTCTCTTATGAGACTTTCCTCTAAGCTTCGTTGATTTGG